>OV049927.1:15833787-16000025 GCA_920104205.1 Eupeodes latifasciatus | reverse complement strand
ATAATATAATATAATATAATATAATATAATATAATATAATATAATATAATATAATATAATATAATATAATATAATATAATATAATATAATATAATATAATATAATATAATATAATATAATATAATATAATATAATATAATATAATATAATATAATATAATATAATATAATATAATATAATATAATATAATATAATATAATATAATATAATATAATATAATATAATATAATATAATATAATATAATATAATATAATATAATATAATATAATATAATATAATATAATATAATATAATATAATATAATATAATATAATATAATATAATATAATATAATATAATATAATATAATATAAATATAATATAATATAATATAATATAATATAATATAATATAATATAATATAATATAATATAATATAATATAATATAATATAATATAATATAATATAATATAATATAATATAATATAATATAATATAATATAATATAATATAATATAATATAATATAATAATTAAAAAATAATTTAGTGGTATACCTAGTTATATAACTTTTAAAAGTGAATTGTTCAAAATAAATTTCAAGTAAACAACATTAAGTTATGAAGAGTTTAGAAGTAAATTTAAAACAAGTGTCTTGAACTGATATCTAGTTAAGAACAAATCCAAATTTTCATAATAAAAATTAAATATTTTACAGCAGTGAGATATTGGCTCTCGCTGCCCATAATTTGTAGAATGGGGTATTTCAAAAATAAGCTGCCTCATTCTCAAAGTTTTACTTGGTGCATAGATATTTATTAAAGAAATTAAATCTGCAGAATCAATATCATTACAGAGAATGTCACGAACAAATAAAACACTGAACATTCTACGCCTCGACTCAAGAGTTTGCATTCCAAGCATTAAACATCTACTCCTATAATTCATGATACTATTACCGGTCATTGGAAATGCCTTCAATGCATACCTTAAAAAGTTTTTCTGAATTTTCTCAATCCTATCTATCAATTTTTTAGAGTCTGGATTCCAAATAATGCAATTATATTCCAGCAATGGACGAACAATTGAGCAGTATAACGTTTTCAATGTATACGGATCCTTAAATTCGGAAGAATTTCGTTTAAGAAAACCAAGCATAGAGTTTGATTTTGAAGCAATATAGTTGACATGGGATTCAAAAGATAGTTTTTCATCAAATATTACACCTAGATCTTTTGATTCACTAACCCTACGTAACTTAATCCCATCAATCATATAATCGAATATTATTGGATTCAATTTGCGACAGAAAGTTAAAACAGAACACTTTGATATGTTTAAAAGCAAATCATTATGTTTACACCAATTTTCGAATTTATATAAGTCTTGTTGGAATGTAAGACAATCATTTATTTTGGTAATCACCTTAAATATTTTGATATCGTCTGCGAATATTAGACCTTCAGATATAGATAAAATTGATGGAAAGTCGTTTATAAAAAGATCAAACAAAGGTGGACCCAAATGACTTCCTTCAGGAACACCTGATAAGACTGTTATCGGATAAGACTCTAAGTCACCTATTTTCACTATCTGCCTCCTACCAATAAGATAAGACCAAAACCATTTTAGTAAAGTTCCATCAAAACCATATGCTTTTAATTTTTTAATTAAAATTAGGTGATTTACTCTACTGAAAGCTTTGACAAAATCCGTATACACCACATCCATTTGGCATCGCTTTTCTAGTGCATTAAAACATTTGTTAGAAAAGCAAGCCAAATTTGTGGAGGTTGATCGGCCACTGAAGAATCCATGTTGTGAATTAGAAATATGATTTTTAATAATGCAATATAATTTTACTTTTACAAGTTTGTCTAAAATTTTTGGAATAATAGCCAGTTTGCTTATTGGACGATAGTTTATTATATTCCTTTTATCACCAGACTTAAAAATAGGATTGATAGTGGAAATTTTCCACTCATCTAAGAAAACACCACAAGAAAGAGATTGATTATAGATAAATTGAAGCGGAGAACTCAAAGTTTCAAAGCAGTGCTTTAAAACAATTGGAAAAATTCCATGACAATCTGGATAAATCGATGGGTCCAGTTCACGCAAGGCAGAACTTACATCATCAATATCTAAAAAGATATGACAGCAGTCAGTCATTGGTAATAAAGAACTTGCGTCATAGTTATTACCAATAACAACATCAGAGGAGTTATAGATATTTTGAAAATTATCGGCAAACCAATCAACAATAATTCTAGGATCACTAGATGTAACATCATTGTAAATCATTGATGATGGAAAACCAATTGATTTCCGTTTTAAATTAATAAAATTCCAAAAACATTTGGGATTGAGCTTGAGATTTTGTTCAGTTTTTTTAACATAACTACTATAGCAAAACTTGGACAGGAATACATACTCTTTCCTAAGGCGAGAATATAACATGAAATCTATTTGGTTTTTAGATAATTGATACTTTTTAAAAGCATTATTTTTAGCATTCTTTAACTTACGCAACCTTACATTAGACCACGGACGATGCGAGTTCATTCTAGTTTGAGATCGCGGAACAGAGGAAGCCAATTCTCTTCCAAAAATATCTAAAAATAATTTAAAATTACATTTTAAGCTACGGTTAGAGTTTAATTGCCAATTTAAATTACGAAACCTTTCATTCAAATTATTTAAATTAATTGTATTAAATTTATATTTAAATTTATCAATAGTTTGAAAAGCATTAAAATTATTAAAGCAAATTGTTTTGATACAAATTGACAGGGCAACATGGTGGATGGAATTTGAAAACAAAGGGATGCATTCAATAACAATGGATGCATTATCCTCATTAATGAAGACAAGGTCTAGAATTCTATATAGAGAGTTGTGAATAAAGCACACTTGAATTAAATTTAATGCAAACAACGAATCAATTAACTCAACTTCAACTTCAGATGAAAGAACTGTAGGCAACACCTTATTTTCAAATTGCATTCACTTAATGTCACCCAAATTAAAATCTCCAATTACACAAGTAGATGTATTAATATTACTCTCAGAAAAATTAGAAATTATAATTTCAATATTTGATAAATGAGAAGAATATAAAGATAACGGAGAATTAGGGGGAATATAACACAAAAAAATCAATAATTTACTTCCAGAATCTCCTTCAATACAAACACATATTTGTTCAATGATGTTCTCTTCTGGAGATGAATTGTTTGGATAAATAAGATATGCCACCAGCGGTCTCCGAACAGCAAGAAGAACGCCTCCACCCCTTCTACATCCAACATCATGACGATCTCTACGAAATAATGAAAATTCCGACGGTAATACATTGAAAATTCTTTGTTGTTTAAATTAATGCATTCACTCCTTGCCCCTGATCTACTTCCCTCTGTCCTGGAATTTTCACAAGTTCTTCGTTTTTTGCTCCAACTTTAGGAATGAAATCCCTCACGACAGTATTCTTCGGCCAATTTGATCCAATCAAAGCTAACTTAAAGTTATTAGCTGGGATTCCAACTTTAAAGTTTATAAATTTCAAATTCTTAGCATCTTTTTTAACAAGTTTAAAGCATTTTATGGAGGATTCATCGACACCTATTTTCCCAGCAACATATCTTGATTAACATTCCGCAGATGTAGAAGCATCAAATTTTGAAACATGAAGCCATTTGTGAGTCACAACAACATCAAGACCTTCGGCAACATCTTGTCCACAAACATGAACATTGTGTTTTTTCTTTTGTTTATGCATTCGCTCGCCAGCAATGGCCCATCCATTACTACGTTCCGCAATATTCTCAGTAGTTGTTATCACTCCCGTTGCCGCACCCGCTGCCACAACCTCAGCAACCGATGCATTAGAATTAGACAATCCATGCTTAATCTTCTCCACTTGATCATTTGAAGAGGGGAACAATTCGGAATGAGAACTAGATGTATTAGTTTTGTTTCCATGATATGCCCCACTACCACTGCCACTGGCAGCATCGCCCAACACATCAGTGTTTATTGTTAACAGCCTTAGTTTTGGTTTCTTTTGGCGCAACAACAACATCAAGCAATAGTTTTTTTATATCAGCATGAAATGCATCAATACAATTTATTTTCTGCGTAAGCACATCAACCATTGAAACTAGTTCGTTGACCTTAGCAAGCACATTATTCATGGACAATTTAAACTTTACACACTCAGTGCAGCGAAAAGCAATATTTGAATTTTCTTTCTGAATTTCTTTTTGCGTATCTTCCGAGATTTTAGCACAGAGCTTATGAAACAAATTGCCACAAAAAAAGCCACAATTTACACCTTCATCCTGAATTGGATTTTTGCAAGCAAAGCACTTTTTGGTATTATTTGACATTATGTTAAAGGAAGATCAAAAAAGAACAACCGAACACTATGAAATCTGACTGAGGAGTTGTCGAATGCACCGAGCTTCTTAAGGCCGCTGCTATCTCACTTAAGTGACTATCCCAATCGCGCTGGTCGGTCTGGAGATAGGAACGAATAGCAGCAAGCAACGTTCGGTTAACTCGCTCCGATGCATTGGACTGCGGGGCGTAGTTGGCAGTCTTGAAGTGCCTAACTCCGTACGTTGACAAAAAATTTTGAAACTCTTTCGAAAGGAATTGCTTACCATTGTCCGAGTGTATTAACTGGGGCACTCCAAACGTATTGAACACTTCATCACGCAAGAAACGCACAACACTGGAAGCATTTGCAGCACGCAAAGGCTTCAAAAATACAAATTTGGACAGGTCAAGGACAACAAATACATACGCGTTTCCTCTTTTGGAACGCGGGTACGGACCAATGAAATCAATATACAGTTTTTGAAATGGTCTGTCCGTAGAGTAACTGCTTGTTATTGGTGGACGAGAAACTAAATTGGACGCTTTTGACTGTTTACATATAACACAATTAGCTATATAATTTCGGACTTGAATAGTCATGTTAGGCCAATAGAAAAATTGTCGTATCCTATGCAAAGTTTTTGCTATGCCGCCATGTGAAGATTGTGGTGGATCATGAACTTTCATGATTATTTCATGAGTGAGGTTCGAAGGTACCCATAAACTCCATTGGTGTTCATTTAGGACTTCGCTGTCAAGGGTTTGGAAACTTTTTTTATAAATGAAATCATCTATGATTTTCAAATCGGGTAACTCTTCTTGATGGAGACGAATCGACTTCAAGAGTTCGACGTATTCTTCGGACTTGAACTCATCGGAGTCCAGGTCGATCAAAGGAGCTGCCTGTTCTAAAGAAACTGCATCTAAGTGTGCCCGAGAAAGCGTGTCTGGCACGACGTTCAGGGAACCTTTCCGGTGCTCTATGCTGAAGGCATATGCTTGGAGCTCTAGACTCCACCTCGCTAGCCGACCACTCAGATCCTTCATGGTCATAAGCCATTTCAGGCTAGAGTGATCGGTTATGATGGTAAAGTTCATGCCTTCAACATAGGGCCTAAATCGCTTCACCGCCATCACTGCTGCCATACATTCCTTCTCGGTCACACTATAGTTTTTCTGACAAGCGTTTAGCTTCTGCGAAAAGAACGATATCGGCTGTTCACCTTTGTCTTCCGTTTTCTGAAACAGGACTGCACCTATTCCAGAATCCGACGCATCACACTGGATGTAAAATGGTTTCTTGAAATCGGGATGTGATAGTACGGGTGCTGAAGTTAAAGTTTTCTTAAGCTCTTCGAAAGCTTCTTCAGTCATTGCAAACTTCGTCTTCGACTTTTTTAATGTGTCCGTTAATGGGGCTGTTAAGGTGGAAAAGTCTTTCACAAATCGCCTGTACCAGCCTGCAAGACCTAAAAACCTCCTACCTGTCTGGGATTTTTCGGGATCGGAAAGTTGGCTACTGCTTCCACTTTCTCAGGATCTGTCTTTAATTTCCCACCACCAACGATAAAACCCAAATACTTCAGTTCCTTGAAACAAAAAGGGGACTTTTTAACGTTGATGGTGAGGTTCGCCTGTCTAAGACAGGCCGCTACTTCCTCCAACAAACTAACATGACTTTCAAAATCCGGGGCTATTATTAATAAATCATCTAAATATACGAAGACGCGATCCCGTAAACGAGCAGGGATCACCTTGTCCATTAACCGACACAACCTTTGGGCCGCGTTACACAACCCAAAGGGCATGACGGTAAACTGGTACAAGGGTCGCCCTGGCACCGCAAACGCCGTCTTCTCCCTACTGGTTTCCTCCAGCGGTATCTGCCAGAACGCTTCTTAAAGGTCAACGCTGCTAATGAAATAGGTATCTGGCAAGCGACTAAGTAGACCTTCAATGTGAGGAAGCGGATTCGCGTCTTTCTTCGTTACTGCATTAACCCTGCGCGAATCGAGGCAAAATCGATATTTTATATCGCCATTTTCTCCTACTTTTTTAATTAAGACTACGGGTGAACACCAGGAGCTTTCGCTTTCCTCGATTACTCCTATCTCCAGCATCCTATCAAGTTCTTTATAAAGCAAGGCTTGTACCGCTGGAGATACGGGGTAATGGCGTTGCTTTACGGGAATCGCGTCGCCGGTGTCAATAACATGACTCATTAAGGACGTTTTCCCAAGTCCATGGCGCTCGTAGTCCAGGAACTTCATCTTGACTGCTTCTAATCGGGAATGTTGTTCAGGCGACAAAACATGGGCATTGGGGTGTGGTATGACTTCCGGTTCTGTAATAGAACTAATTATATTCGGAGCGACACGAAAAGCTCTCCAGAAGTCAACCTCAAGATAACATTCTTGGTCGAGGCCTGGAACTAAATAAAATATAATTTCGTCTTCTATCCCGTTATATCCTAACCTACTCCTAACTTTTCCAACTATTTCTTGGCTTTTCCCGCCAGCCGTTTTGACTCCAGACTTATGCTTAATTACACTTAAACCTACTTCTTCGACAAATTCCAAACAGTTTTTTCAAAGAATGCAGATACTCGCGCCACTGTCAAGTAAACCGTACAGTACCTTCGTGCCTATTTGAATTCTGGCATACGGCCGAGGATCAGAATTAGTGAAAACTGTCGTCGCTGATAATACTATTCCTAACTGTCTTTCTCTGACGATACCTCTCTCGTGTTTTGTCTATTCGTTTAGATATGTCATTTACCTTTGGGTTAAACATTCTTTCCCTTGTTTCCTTATATTGTTTTAAGCGTATGTGTAAGGGCTTTATGTGGAACTTGTTTCTATTAATGTCTATCGTCTTGTTACTTATACTATCTTTTAAATTGTCCTTTTTTAATATTGTGATGGGTTGGTTGTTTACGTTCAATTGTGGTTGTTCCGTTACAATGTTCGAGGTGGTTCGTGGGGTGTCTGTGTCGAACGCGACTCCCCCAGGCTCCTCGCGTTCGACCTCGCGTTTTGCGGTCGACATTGCGGACAATTTGGTTTAATGACACCTTCTTTTCCGCACCCGAAATATATCCTAGTGCACGGAGAAGGACAATCGATATAAGAATGACCAACCGTGTGGCAATTCCAACACTATGATGTTTTTGTTTCGCTGCTGATCTTGTTGGTTCGAGGTCAAACATTAGGTTGCTGGAAAGCGTCTATATGCTCTTCCCCATAATCGGGATCTTCGTAAGCCAGCTCGTTTGCTCCAAACCCTTTTGGTTGCCTTACTGGTCTAGCGACGTCTCGCTCACGCTCGCCCCCACGTGATGGGAATGCATATTCAGCATCCTTGCACGCTCGCCTCAGCTGTTCTAAGTTGAAGAGCGCTTGCGGGTATACTAATCTCCCGATCCGCTCGTTCAGATTCCTTTTCAGGATTCGGACTAACTCATCTTCGGAGATCTGAATTCCCAGTTGACTCTTCATTTTGTATATGGAAGCAAAATATGTGTCGATAGACTCCCAAGCTCCTTGGCGTCTATCCATGATATCCCTCATGATCTCTAGGTCGGACTTGGAGTTTCTGAATTGACACATTAGCGCGTCTCTGAGTCCAATCTAGTCCGAACGATAACTGGTGTAGTGTTCCCAAATAACTTTGGATTTAATGCACGCCACTGACCGATGAAAAAACCAAGTGTTTCTCCAAAGAGATAATTTAGAATTCTCTCTTTGGAGAGTACACTATATGTACTAAGCACTAACTAATTAACTAACGTAGGTATCTATTAAGAAATTAGCAGTATTAAAAAGGCTGTCGTGTGCGGTGGTTAGTCAAGATTAAATAAAATTGAAACTTAAAATTAATAAATTAAATGTTAAGTAATTTAAGTCTTTGAATTTAAATAAATTGATTGAGTTAAAAGAAAAGACTCTCATTCATTTGTTTGAACCTACAACCCACTTCTGACGCTTACATATTGGTGACCCCGAGCTGAAAAAAGGAGTACACATTTTTCGAAGTCTGGACATAAAGCAATCATTTTGTTGCTCGCCAACTTTTCAACAGTAATCTGTCGATCATCAGCCTTTTTACAATAAAACGCTTCAACAAAATTGAATTCCCCGCTGCCTTCCAAAAACCAAAAAAAAAAAGCAACGGACATAACTGGACATCCGAATTGACCACAAGTAGTACTTGGTACACATATACATATATGTACCTGGTCACAGCAGTATACATACATATGTGCATAGCCGTAAACTCATCGCCAACAATATCACGTTCATTCGCATAGCTGGAAACTAATCCTTTATAAATTTGGAACATCTTGTATTCATACTCTGAACGATACAAAGAAGCAAAATTTTCAAGAACATCGCGGGACAAACGGTAACTTCAAGTTACATATAATTTTTTTTGCTACAGTTTAAAACGATTGCATGTTATCTTAAAAAAAAAAAAAAAAACAAAAGAACAAAAATTAAGAGTTAGCTATTATTATAATTATTCTATTTATTTAGATAAATTAAACAGCAAAGTTTATAGTTTTAAATTTAAAAAAAAATTCATTCAGTTTAAGTACTCTATACATATAATTGCATGTTTTATAAACCTGTATAAATTTAAGTACTCTGTATACATAATTGCAAGTTTTACATATTCTTATACATTTATATAATTTACCTATATTTTTGTTTTGTATATTTTGTTGCGCATGAATTGTGTTGTTCACAAATAATTATTTCTATACTTTCAAACTTGTAAATCAAACACGACAAGCCCAATTTCGGTTCCATACATACATTTTTTTTTTTTATTTGATTTGATTTAACTTGCTTGCAATTTATAAAATGCTTGAAAACGATGATACTAAATCATCGGGGTCTTCGGACACAGGTGGTTCACAGCACGTCACCCCTGAAAATCAAGCTGATTTTTCACATTCATTTGAAGTTGCTTCAATAAAGCTTCCTACTTTTTGGGAAAAGGCTCCAGCAGCGTGGTTGATCGCGGTTGAAGCACAGTTTTTGACTAGAAAAATAACAAAAGATGAAACTAAGTACTCTTACGTTCTTGCCTCACTTCCAGTCGACGCGATAAATAATATTATTGATATTTTGAGCAATCCTCCCCAAACAGATAAATATGGGAATTTAAAAGAAATGCTTATAAAGCGACATACACTTTCAGAGCAACGACGTTTAGAACAGTTACTCTCCGCGGAAAATCTGGGGGACCGAAAACCCTCAGATCTCTATCGACATATGACATCTATAGCTGGAAGCATTTCGTCCGTTGGTGATGATCTTATTAAATCCCTTTGGGAAAGGAAACTTCCAACTCAGATCAGCATTCCCCTAGCTGTCACTTTAGGGCAGCCATTCCAGACTAAACTAGATTTAGCTGATAAGATATGGGAAACAACCCAGACATTAAACATTAATTCAATTCAACAACCTCCATGCAGTGAAAGCATACCTCACACCACCTCAACTCTTGAGGAGAGGCTTATGAAAGAGATAAACGAAATAAAATCGTCACTCAAAAATTTTTCTTTTCAAGAAAGAGGTCGTTCGCCTTACAAAAATGTAGGTTTCAGAAATATAAGAAGAGAAAATCGTAGTAAAAGCAACCACAAGCAAAAGGTATGTTGGTACCATAGGGTCCACGGAACTAAAGCCAAAAATTGCACACAACCATGTTATTTCAAACAAAATTCGAATTCAAAAAACTAAGTATTTTGCCGGATGTACCAACAGCGGACATTCGGCCCTCAAGTTTTCGTCGTCTTTTTATACATTGTAAGAAAAACAAATTAGATTTTTTAATCGATACCGGGGCGGAAATTTCAGTAGTTCCACATACCATTTTTCAAAAACAGCTACTAACTACTTCAAATCCCTTTCTCACTGCAGCAAATGGATCTCCCATTAAAACATATGGAACAAAGCTTTTGAATTTAGACTTAGGAGTTCGACGTGAATTCCCATTTCCTTTTACTCTTGCCGCTGTTTCCAGGCCCATTATCGGGGCTGATTTTCTTGGCCATTTTAATTTATTGGTTGATATTAAACGACATGTACTGATTGATCCCTTAACAAGCTTATCCGCACTTGCAAGCATTGATTCAAGTTCCATCAATTTTATTTCTCCTCGACTCGCAATTGTCGGTGATGAGTACGGTAACTTACTCAAGGAATTTCCAGCTCTGAACAGCACTCCAGATTTTACAATCCCTGTGAAGCATAATGTCGTCCATCATATTGTAACCACAGGTCATTTACCCGTTTCGCATCCAAGACGGCTAGATAATAAACGTCTCAAAATAGCTAAATCTGAATTTGCATACATGCAACAACTTGGTATCTGCAGGCCTTCATCATCACCAACGTGCTCACCACTTCATATGGTGGCAAAAAAGGATCCGGATGATTAGCGTCCTTGTGGCGATTACCGCGCACTAAATTCTGTGACTGTTCCCGATAGGTACCCAATATCGCATCTGCACAGCTTTTCTCAAAATTTACGTGGGTGTACAATTTTTTCAAAAATAGATTTAGTGCGCGCTTATAATCAGATTCCGGTTGCTGAAGAAGACGTGTATAAAACGGCAATTACAACGCCTTTTGGAATGGTTGAGTTCACACGAATGCCTTTTGGCCTTAGGAATGCAGCCCAAACATTCCAAAGGTTTATGAATCAGGTTTTAAAAGGCTTAGATTTTTGCTATGTATATATCGACGATATATTAATCGCAAGTGATAATCGAGAAAATCACTTAAAGCATCTTCGAATACTTTTTGAACGTTTAGTTTGTTTTGGCTTAACAATAAAATTAGTCAAATGCGAATTTGGAAAAGCGGAGCTCGAATTTTTAAGTCACAAAATTGCAGCTTCAGGGATTTTACCTTCAGTTGATCGTGTTAAAGCAATCTCTAGTTTCCCGCAACCAACTACTTTGAAACAAACCCAACGTTTTGTAGGTATGGTCAATTTCTACCACCGTTTTATTCCAAAGCTGGCAGAGACTTTGATCCCAATATACAAGCAAATGTGCAGTTTAGGAAATGCCAAAAATAAAAAGTCATTTTTATGGTCTCCAGAATGCACACACGCTTTTAATGAAATTTAATCAGCTCTTTCAGAAGCAACCCTTCTCGTACATCCTAGTGAATGTGCACCAACACGCCTTACAGTAGATGCATCTGATCTAGCTACTGGGTCTGTACTGGAGCAGTTTTTGGAAAACGAATGGAAACCATTAGGTTTCTTTTCCAAAAAACTTCGTCCTGCGGAAGTAAAATACTCAGCATTCGATAGAGAGCTTCTAGCTATTTACCTTTCAATAAGACATTTTCATTATTTTTTGGAGGGGCGACATTTCGTGGTTTATACCGATCATAAACCTCTGACAACAGCTTTATTCACTAAAGCTGTCCGAAGTCCAAGACAAGCAAATCACCTTGATTGGATATCTCAATATACTAATGATATTAGGCACATAAAAGGAAGAGAAAATTTGGTAGCTGATTTTTTGTCACGACCAGAAGAAAACGCTATCTCAGAAAATGATGAAAGCTCATTTTCATTTTCACCTGAAAATATCATAAATTCACAGTCAGCGGATGAAGAATTAAGGAACTTGCTAAAAAGAAAAACTAGTTCTTCTTGCAAACTTGAAAATATAATTTTTCCAACATTTAAACAACCAATCTGGTGCGAAACAACAACTAACGTAAATAGACCTTATTTACCGAAATGTCTTAGAAAACCGGCATTCCTAAGTTTACATTCTCTTTCACATCCCGGCATTAGAGGATGGAGAAAGCTTCTAACTGAGAGATATTTCTGGCCAAAAATGAATGCCGATATAAAATCAATGACTCTTTCGTGTATTCAGTTTCAACGTTCTAAGATTAACAGACATACCAAATCACCATTAGGAAGTTTTTGCACAACTAGCAACCGCTTTGAGCATATCCATATGGACCTGGTAGGACCTCTTGATATTTCAAATGGTTTCAGTTACATCTTAACGATTGTTGACCGATTCACGCGCTGGCCTGAGGCGTATCCATTGAAGGATATGTGTGCAGAGACGGTTGCAAAAACATTCGTGTCCGAATATATATGTCGATTTGGAGTTCCCGCAAGAATTACAACCGATCAAGGAGCTCAGTTCGAGTCCAAGCTGTTTTCAGAACTAACCAAACTTCTAGGCACACATAGAATCAGAACCACGGCATACCATCCTCAGGCCAATGGTCTTGTAGAAAGGTTCCACCGCGTTTTAAAAGCCGCGCTTAGGTGTCGCGAGAACACAGTTCATTGGGCCGACGATTTGCCTTTAGTTCTTCTTGGAATTAGATCTGCACTGAAAACGGACATGGATTGTTCTCCTGCAGAGATGGTCTATGGCCAACCTATGCGGCTTCCATCCGATTTTTTCTCCCCGCAAATCTCAAGTGATATAGGTGATGATGAAAATCTTCCGGCGTTTGTAGCTAAGCTTCGTACTAGTATGAATTCAATTAGTCCAAAAGAAACCCGCAAAGGAGAATCGCCAGTCTATATTCCAAAATCACTTCAAGATTGTAACCATGTTTTTGTGCGCTCACCACCAAATAAATCAAGTTTTAAAAACCCTTATCAAGGACCTTTCAAGGTCATCAAAAAACTGAGAAAATTTTATATCATCGAGATCAAAGGGAAAAATGTTTCCATATCTTTAGATCGCTTAAAGCCAGCATATATGATAGAATCATCTCACCAAGTCGCAAAAAGTAAGAAACAAGTCAATTTTGTTTGAATAGAATAAATAAATTTGTCAATTTTTTTTTTATCCTTGTCGCCTACGGCTGGAAGGGGGGTGATGTAGTGTTCCCAAATAACTTTGGATTTAATGCACGCCACTGACCGACGAAAAAACCAAGTGTGTCTCCAAAGAGATAATTTAGAATTCTCTCTTTGGAGAGTACACTATATGTACTAAGCACTAACTAATTAACTAACGTAGGTATCTATTAAGAAATTAGCAGTATTAAAAAGGCTGTCGTGTGCGGTGGTTAGTCAAGATTAAATAAAATTGAAACTTAAAATTAATAAGTTAAATGTTAAGTAATTTAAGTCTTTGAATTTAAATAAATTGATTGAGTTAAAAGAAAAGACTCTCATTCATTTGTTTGAACCTACAACCCACTTCTGACGCTTACACTGGTTCGCTGGTACTGCCAGTACCATTCGTACGCGGTCCCCGCTAGTAGTAGGTGGAAGTCCCTTAGGATTTCCGCCCACGTACACCCGTGCTGACGTTGGAGTAGTTCTACGCGAAAAATGAAGTCTTCGACGGTCAGTCGATCCGGATTTCCTTCAAAAATTATCCCCCACTTATCTATGCGAATCGGTCGTCTCTTCGGTCTTTGCGGATAGTTGGGTGGTGACCTAAATTGGGGTTCAGGGTGACGATCTTCCCCCTGATGGTATCCCTCTGGTGGATATGGCATCCTGTGTCCATTAGGCTCCTGACTGTAGGGATGGGTCCGCTCAACATATAGCCTCTCTTGGATCATTCGCCTAGAATGATCCGGCTGTGGTGGAAGTCTATCAGAATATTGACTTGTCTGCGCGTGTAGAAGATCCGGAGTCACTCTCTGTGAATTAATAGGCATTGGTGGTGGCAAGTTCCTCACCGGAAGTTGAATCTGCGGCGCTTGAATACTTTCAAGTGCAGCTCGGGACGTCGACGGCTGAGGTGCCTTTGTCGATTGCTATATGCGGGCGTGGTAATCGTATTGTCGGTTTCATCGGACCCGCTGGTCCCGCGTGATGTCCCTTGGACAGGTGGAATTAGTCCAATCATATCACCCACGACCTGACCTTTCGAACTACCTGGTTTGTCCATCAGTTCCGGATCTTGATTGGTTGGATCGCTCGGTCCCTTATCAATGGATGGTGGATCTGGAATATTTTGATCAATCAATCCGGGTGGTGGAGTGCGACTCATGGGCATGGCGTCGTCGATTCCCACTAGTTTCAGTTGTCGGCGGGTGACGGGTCTATGAAAAACTTGTGTTTTGCGTAGTTTTCTCGGTTTCTTGACCACAGGGTTATCACTCATAAGCTACTTCAAAAAAAACTACTCTAGAGGGTGACTCTCCAAGAAATCCTTGCAAGTTATACGGATTGGTATCTATACCTTTTCCTCTCTAAAACCCAATGACCTATTGCGAACTAGGATCAAATGGAATCGACTACAATACTAAATAACTCACAAAAAAAATGTATAGCTGAAAAATTTGAAAAATACATAAAATAAATCCTAAATTGTAATTTGCTATAAGAATAACTAACATATAAGAAATGAAAATAAAAAAGATAATTATGGAATAAATAAATGAATGGTTAAATAAAGAATAATAACAAATAAATTTGAAGTACTAAATAACAGAAAAAAATTGATTAAATAAATAAATAATTAACAAAAAGAACTAATAAGAAAAAAAGGAATTACAAGAATAAATAAAAATACGAAAGATGAAACTATACTAAAACTTCATAAATGAAATGAATAAATTAATAAAATAAATAAATAAATAATTGAACAAAATTAATAAATAAATAAATAACAAAAACTATTCATGAATTTGCAAAAGAATTGAACTTCTATGAAGCAAATATGAAAATTTTATCTAAAATAATATACGGTTTCTTACGAGAAAAAATTAAATTATTAAACCTAGACTCTAAAATACTATGAAATTGTTGATGTCAAAACTGATTTACAACCAAGAATACAAAAAAATACAAAAAAACTATAAGACTAATAAATAAACCTAATTGTTAAAATCTTAAGCGATTAAGCTAAAGATTTAACCTACTACTAAGTAATAAATTTTATTTTTTTGTTTGCTTTTTTTTATTTATTATTTTTAAATTTTTTTTTTGTTTTGGAATTTTGTGTTTTTGACTTAAGACCTAAACTTATTTACTACCAATCACCAATTTGACAAAAGAAAAAAAAAATACAGAAATAACTAAATAAGAAGATAACGAAAATAAAATTACTCTATAGACTCAAAAAAAAATCATAAACAAAAGATGACAAAATCTCAATTTCCACAAAAAAAAACTTAATCGGTTTCAAGAAAACTTCTCGCAACAAAAATAAACCTCTGCACAAATGTAATCAAGAAAATATCTATGAAACCTCTTCAAAAAAATGTATGAATTGCAATCGAAATCAAATTAATATTAGCTATATTTTTTGTTTGTATTTGTATTTGTGATTCGGGGGTGTTTGGGGTAGCTAGGGAAAAGGCTTACTCTGAATTTTGTTGACGAAATTGTATGACTTCAATTTCGGCTGATGATAACGCTCCAAAAGGAAAAATTTTTTTACTCAAAGTGTGGTGGATTAAAAAAAAAACATTGAAACGACACATAGACAATTTCGACTCGTTCCTGCCGTCGGGGTCGAAACATCGCGTCGCAATTTGACAAGCTTTCTAAAGAGCTATCTTGACAAAGACTTACGCTATGCCTCGATCTCGACGACAAGCACGAATCAAACTAGAGATGTCAGTTGCGATTTCTTTAGACTCCGGCCTAATATCCGCAATTCAAAGGTTATGTAGAGACTATACCTATGAAGACATGACAACCTAACATCGAAGGAACACAACTGATAAGACTTAGATGTTCCGACCGTTCTTGTCTCGTATGCCGAATCGAGTCGTCGCAATTAAAACGCCTTCTCAAGAGCCATCGTTATTAAGACTTACGCCTCGACTTGACATATTTAACGAAAAAGGTCGGGACATTAGGAAAAACTAGGGCAAAACCGAAAGTTCGCCATTTTCAATGTTACTTGCCAATGGCTTACCTTCGGGCACAGACGTTGGGCGCCATTTGAAATAGTAGAAGAAAAGTAGGTAGGAAGGTAAGGATGGATGGAAGAGAGAGAAAGAAGGATAGAAGAGAAGAAAAGAAATATGAAATAACGATGTTCATAGGACCGGCTAAGGACCGGTCGCCGTGCTGGCACTCCTCGCTGTCACTCCGGATGTCAGTGCAGTGACAGTTCTGCTTAGGCTGGAAGAAAAGATTTGACAGATGTCAAAAACAATAAATAGAACCGAGGGAGAAAAAGAGGAATGGATAAAGACCCAGGAAGGACGACGGATTGGAAGGATAATGGAAAAAGAGAAAGAAAGGCTAAACAAAGGAAGAAGACCTAAGAAGAAGGAAGAGAATGCGCAGCCGTCCGCTGCGAGGGTCGCGGCATGCTTGCTGTGCTCGGCTGAGCTCCACGGAATGGGGGGGATCTTGCCCTCGCGAACGGACCTCCTCCTATTTCAAAAACATAAATCATGCCTGGAGAGATCGAAAAACCTAAAAAGCGATACCACCACTGATGATCCACCACATTGAGGGCTACGGGTGACGGGTGGAATCCGGCAGGCCGTTGGAAGTCCGGATTCCCCTTTGTTGCCTCTCCTCAGAGCATTTGTCATACTATCGTCACTCCCCCTTTACTTACCCTACTCACCCCCGTGGGATTCCTCTACTCGGCCATTGAGCTATTGGCCCGATAACACAAATGATTACACAAAATTTCTGTTTTTAACTTGACATACATCAACCTTATTGACCTTTATTCATGTCTTAAAAAATTTTATAACGAAGAGGCGAAAATTTCTACCAAAATTCATTTTATACATATATACAAGGTTTTAAATTTTTAATCTTAATATTGAACCAGAAATCAGAACTGTTCGATGCAAAAAGCCTGGAAAAACAACCGGTTTCCTTAGCGGCAACCCTCCCCACTGTCTCGCAACTATTTCCCAGGCGCATTAATTCACGCCCGTTAACCCAAGAAACGCAAAACCCTTTCACCCTCCTACACATAGAGCTCTATCTTAAGGGGTACCAAAAGGGGCAAAATCTTGCTTCCCGCGACCGAGACGTGGACAGAACCCCACCACGGAGTCTTACCCAAATTTGCCGGTGTCGGTACTTTCCAATCCCTTTTGGGACGGCACTTTCAAATTCACCAAAAAAAAACTAATTAAATAGGACTGAATCCTCACAAAAAAAAACCAAAATGAAATTTCGCTCTGATAAATGGCATGAACGAAGGTGCACAAGCATATACATATATATCGGGTGATTTTTTTGAGGTTAGGATTTTCATGCATTAGTATTTGACAGATCACGCGGGATTTCAGACATGGTGTCAAAGAGAAAGATGCTCAGTATGCTTTGACATTTCATCATGAATAGACTTACTAACGAGCAACGCTTGCAAATCATTGAATTTTATTACCAAAATCAGTGTTCGGTTCGAAATGTGTTTCGCGCTTTACGCAAATTTTATGCGTTTTTTTTTTTTTAAAAGTTCTCAAGCTCTTAAAAAATCACCCATTATGTATTTATTGTCCTCCATTGAAAAGAGGACATTGTTTAATATAATGGGTGATTTTTTAAGAGCTTGAGAACTTTTTTTAAAAAAAAAACGCATAAAATTTGCGTAAAGCGCGAAACACATTTCGAACCGAACACTGATTTTGGTAATAAAATTCAATGATTTGCAAGCGTTGCTCGTTAGTAAGTCTATTCATGATGAAATGTCAAAGCATACTGAGCATCTTTCTCTTTGACACCATGTCTGAAATCCCGCGTGATCTGTCAAATACTAATGCATGAAAATCCTAACCTCAAAAAAATCACCAATCATATGTATATATAACAAAAAAAATTGGCCTCTGCAACTGTAGAATCTTGATTCGGCTGGATTCTTGTATTTCGGCTTCAACAGAATCCTCCTGCCTCGCTTTATTTCTTGTCGTCGTACCGACTGCCGGCAACTTTCTTGCCAAATTTTCTTTAGTTGCTTTGGTACTTGTCGCGACGCGACGGTCTACGAAATTGGTAATACTTCGACCAAAATTGGCTCGGACTTCAAAAAGAATAGGCTTCTCAAAATTTTGAGTTTGGACCACAAAGATAAAACGATAGGTAGAAATAGAACAACAAAAAAACGAAAAAGGGGTGTCGTTCTGCGGCTTGCCGCCGGCACCTAATTTAACATTTACGTTAAAACCTGCTTTACCGATATATTTTCTTAAACAACCTTACTTGGCACCCGGAGACTCACGGGCTATATGCTCGCTTTCTTTCTGTACCAACTTGCCTCAGTCCCACGACTATCTTTGGCTGCTCGTTCGTCGTCGTTGACAGAATCTCCACCCTGCGTCACCAATAAAACAAACACAAAACACAAGAATAAGTTAATGTTTCCCGAAACTATCACCACTTTAACAAGAACATAGCGCACTCACCCTTTCTATTTCCTAAATAGCGTTTCAAAATTAACAGGATTTAATTCCAAATTTCCTTGGTAACAATTGCTTTGCGACACTTTAAGGATTCTTTGTTCCTGCAAACAACTTTTATCGACTTCTTTACCGTACGACTATCGATCTTCAAATGTCCTCGCTCTAAGCTCAACAAAAAACTTCCACAGACCTTCTTACTTCATCGTCTCTCTTTTACTTTCTTTGTTCAGACCACAGAACTGCTTCGTCATGTCCGCGATAATTCTTCAGCCGCCGCAGTTGTTTTAGCCTGTTCGCTGGCTAAACACATTGCGCCGCTGTTCGCGCGTTCAAATTCACCACGGGTGGCGTTCGTCCAGTGCGAAACATTTAAAGTATGTGAAGTTTGTACCGTCTTGTTGTGCCAAAATACCCATTTACTCGTGTTCGTCACATTTGTTTTAGTTGCTTTACATAAATAATGTATCATTAGTTTAGTCATTTTTTTCGTTGTCGCTTATCGTTTTACTGTGAATATATTTATCTTACACTAATTATATACATACATGTAAAACACAAACAAAAACGATAAAAACACTAATAAACTACACAGTATAACATAAAAACAAACATCTCCTTATTGTCGTCATTCAACACTTTCAAACTCACTTTACCAATTCACATTCTCAAACCTTATAGGGCCCATACACTACACAAACTGTTTGAGCAAACAAATGTATTTTGTTGTTGTAAAAATGTTTGTGCAAACTGTTTGAGTAGTGTGTAGCGATGATGCGTGTTTGCGCAAGCGGTTTGAACAAAGATACTCCTTAATCGTGAACCCCAATATCTAAGTGATATAATAACTAGGTCAACCTCGCATAGGACGCGAATGCTTACCCACCCGCGCTATGCCTCTCTCACATCCGAGCGTCAGTTCTTTGTATATTCAATTAGATTATGGAATTCTCTTCCACGAAACATAAGAGAAATAGACGATGTTTTGAAGCTACAGAGCAAAATTAAGCTTCACTTTTCACAACGATAAAATCATCATTTTCATACAATGATAACAAATTTATTGTTTTTCCCTCTTTTCCTTCTTTTTCGTTTCTTTTTCTTTCTTTCTTGTTTTAATTTTTGTTTTTAAATTTTTTTTTTTTTTTTTTTTTGGTTTGTATACATTTTTTTTTTTATATGTATGTATCTAAGTAACAAAATTGTCAAATCCTAGCTTTCATAAAATGTTTAACTGTAGCCTGTGCCTAAATTATAAGACAATACGTCTTAATGTGTATAGGTTTTTCATGAAATAAATAAATAAATAAAATAAATAAATAAATAAAATAAAACAAAATCAAAACATTTTGAATTTTCCGTGCCTGCACAAACATGTTTGTGTGGTGTGTATTGAATTTTGCTCAAACCGATGCCAATTTTAATAGTTAACATGAATAAACAAGAGGAACAAATTTTTTGGACTGAAATAGATCTTTTTTTGTATCACTCTTTACACCAAATTCTTTTTGTTTTGTTTTTTCTGTTTTTTTTTTTTTTTTTTTTAATTGCCAAGGCAATAATCAAAGCTGCACATGCTAAATCACTCGATGAAAAACGTCACGCAACTAAAATCTCTCAAACATGTTTGCGTAGTGTGTGTCGAAACTATGTTTGCTCAAACACACGTTTGAACAAACGTGTTTGCGTAGTGTATGGGCCCTATTACAGAACAACCAAAAACAATCACCCTAACCTACTTGTCACACCAACGACTATTGCACTCCTCCCTTAACATTTTAGAACTCCCTATTCCAGTTCGCTTTCCAGGATGACTTTCCAATTATCTGTGATCACTGTCTCTTTTTTCTTACAGCCATTTGTATTTTGTTTCAATGAGGGATGAGGCCGAACAACATGGACGACGGGATAAGTAAACAACAAAAAAAACAACATCGGATTAGTTAGTAAGCGTAAAAGAATTATAATTATTATTCTTTTTGTTTTAATTTCAGGTAAATCACAATTTGCAGCTACCACAGATCATCATCGCAAATCTCCGCCAGGCAAGGAGTAAACACTATCGTAAGTAAACACAGGATTACTTACTTTTTTTTTCATTTAATTAATTTATTTCTTTTATTTTCATTTTAGATCTTCCCTCAGCGCTAAAGACGCCTCAGTTTGCCGACGGTGTGCGACGCTCAGGACGTTCTTGGTTCGGCAAGAAGCCAAAATATCGTAAGTACACATTATATGTGTGTTAATTTATATACATTGTCTTTCCTTTCGTTTCAGGTCATTCTTATAGCGCCGACACGACGCCTTCTTGCCGAAAGGGTTAACCAGCGACGGTGACGGCGGCGGTCGCTCAGGATTTTTCAGTGGGGAAGAACCCACGTCCCAGCCTGGCAACGAGTAAAAATATCGTGTGTAAACGATTTCTTACCTTTTGGTTTTTATATTTAATTAATTCATTTGTTTTGCTTTTCATTTTAGATCTTTTCTTCGCGCTGAAGACGCCTCTGTTTGCCGACGGTTCTTCCAGCCGCACCATCGCCGTTCTAGGCAATCGCAACAAGGGATCTGATGAACACTCTGAGGAATACCGAAAATGCTGAAGCATATTCTTTTACTTTAAAAGAAGACAAGACAACTAACGTCGTCCTTAGAGGACTTACATATGATTATCCTCCTTCAGAAATTTTAAATGAACTTAAAACTAAATTTGCTAATATTTCCGATGTTTCGCTTTTCGAAACTTTGAGATCCAAACAAGAAAAAATTAAATACAATCTTTTTCTAGTCCGTCTCTGTCCGGGTTCGAGCGCGAGTGATTTAATCAAGTTAAAATATCTCTTCCATACCAGAGTTTACTGGGAGAAACCAAGGGGCAACCGGGGCGCTCTTCGGTGCAGAAGATTCCAACAATTCGGCCACCTGGCCAAGAACTGTGCTTTCTTACAAGTATGTCAAATGTACGAATAGACACGAGCCAGGTCAGTGCCCTGTACTTCGTGAACAGTCTGCCAACTTCAGAGGATGCAAATCCTATAAGCTTTATGAAGCTCGCAGAAAACAGATACTACATGAAGCCAACCTTAAAAGAGAACAAGCAAAAAGTATTTCTCATGCTATCTCAAGAGGGGCCCACGTTGTCCCTGGGGTATCTTATAACAGTCATTTCAAACCCCAAGATTTAAAACCCCATGTACCCGACACTCCCAGCTCTCCCAATGCACAAAATGGCAGCAATGTAATGGGTAAATTCATTGCACTATCAAACGAACTCTTTGGAGTAGATATGAGAACACTTATTGGAAAAATTAGCAACTTTATGTCAAATCTTAGAAACTTCAACTGTTTAGAAGATAAGCAAATGGCCTACTTTCAACTACTCACCGAATTAATCTCCGGTTCTTCAACATGATGTTATTAAAAATACTACATTACAACATTTCGTCCTTCGTCTCACATTCTCGGAGAATTGAATAGTTTAAAATTCTCCAAGAAAACAATTGTACTCTTGCTTTCATACAAGAGACACATCTATCTAACAGACAAAAAGTTTTTATAGACAATTTCAATATCCTAAGATCAAATATAAATTTAAAAGTTTAAGAAATAATAAAAAGATTACAAACAGAGAATTAAAAATAAGAAAAAAAAAGAGCATTTACTATGTTCACTTTATTGTTATAAAACAAACGTTCAAATTCAGATCCAAAATGTCAATGATATATCATATTATGGGTGGACAGTGCTTACCCGATCTATATTTTATTCTATCAATAATTTATCTAATTAGTATTAAAATTTTCATCTATGCCTAATATTTATATTTTACCGCCTTAACTTAAAATTCTAGTTCAAAAATGTGATAATACTATGGTACAAATACTGTGATCAAAAAGAAACTCAAAAACAAGACTTAATGTTATTAATTTATCCTTAAAATATATGTATCTATTTTATATATGTATACTCTCGTATTAATTTGATTGTTCTATGTACACATCAAGTTCTTAAAACTTATATAAAAGATTCCAAATATGTACATATATATATTTTTTCAAATATTATAACCATCTCACTCACTTTTAACAAAATGTAATTTTTTACCTTCCAAGAGATTTTAATTATTAGAGAGTTCTCCCTCTAAAAACTTATAAAAAGAGAAAGAGACCTTCAAATGCTGGCGTTCGTTATTTTTGTTATTTAATTTTAAGTTAGTATTAGTATTGTATATATGTATAAATGTATATTTAATTTGACGTTTCCAGTCACAGCAAAAGTAAATGTAAAACACTCTCTTGAGCAAGAGTAGTCCGACTATATGTATATAAAAGACAGCCACGAGGCTTTTCATTTTAGTAATTTTAAAGCAGGCAATACGATATAGCCGCAGATTAACATAAGATATAGATAAGTAAATACATTTGTAAACGATTTATAAGTCTCAATAAAGAATTCAATTCAATATAGTACTATTATGAGACGAAATTTTTTATTTCATCTCCACGACTATTGAGGGCGCTGCGTGTATCAAAGTACTTGGTAGGGAATTAAGAATGAGGAGAAAATTACTAAAGAAAGAATGAGAAAAGTAAATTCGTTTAAGTTTCATAAGCATTAATATGTTCGAGGGAGATAGCCAAAATACAAATGTCAAACCAAGAACCAAGAAGGAATAATATTTGTTTACATTTTTTTTTGCTTTCACGTGTGACTGTAGAGAGGAGATGTGCTTGTGCATATGCATACATTTGTTTATAGCTATGTATACTTTAACGTAATCTTAATCTTAATTTAATCTGTGTTTACAAATTTTTCGGACTTTAATTATGAAAAGATTTGATAATTATCTATTCGTAATATTTATTAAATAATGTCTATAAATTAAACCAGCAAAATGAATCGACGAGAAAAAAAAACACTCAATTATAATTGTAATTGTAATTTATTAAATAATATTACCAGAATGATGTTGTCACCTCAGTGGTTGATTATCGAAAGAGATCGAATTCAATCCAAAATTGTTGACAACAAGACAAAATAACATGATCATACGATAGATAAGAGTTTACAGCAATTTTAGCAAGAAGCAAACTGCCCGTTATTATTACAATGACAAATACAATTAAACAAATGTAAATTTGGTAAACAAAGTAGTGTAAATTATGCAAGTTTAGCAGTTTGCCACAAATATGACAAAAACAATAAGAAATTTTAAATGACATTTTAGATCAACAAATTTATGATATGAAATTACAATAAATCAAATTCAAAAACAAACTAAATATACACATTAAACATCAAGTACAAAACATTTAGCCCCCCCCCCCCCCCGAAAGACCCAGTTCTTTCAGCAAAAGGCAATGGAACAATTTTTACAATTATTCTAACGTAGTCTCCAGTTTGGGTTGTTATGGTAGCCACTCGAACTCGTTCATCCTTTCCTGGATGGACGTCTTTGATTCGCCCAAGAATCCATTTGGCTGGGGGAAGATTTGAGTCCTTCAGCATGACTACGTCACCAGGTTTGAGGTTCGGTTTGACACCTTGCCATTTTGGACGTTGCTGCAACGACGTTAAATACTCATAATGCCACCGTTTCCAAAAACCTTTTTTGAGTGACTGTAAAAGAGACCAATTAGTAAACATATTTTGATCATGAATGTAAGGATGAGGAATAGCGGTCATGGGTTCACCAATCAAAAAATGAGCAGGGCTTAGAGCTATCGGATCCATATCTGATGTCGGCCACATTGGTCGGGAGTTTAGCAGCGCTTCGATTTGTGTGAGAAGAGTATACATCTCCTCATAAGTCAGCCGATGATCCTTAGGCCTCTTTCACACGAGACGGTTTCGTCCGTACGATTAAAATCCGTACGGTTTTTATCCGTGAGCCATGGATAGTAAACTAATAAAATTAACTAAAGCTTTCACACTGGACGGAGACGGGTTTTTTCCGTACGGACGATTTAAAACATCCGTCTCAATGACTGAGATATACTTCGGCCGTGTACGGTTTTTTTCCGTACGGAGAAAATCGTCATGTGTGAAAGAGGCCATAATGACTCTATTCAAGTTGAATTTGACGGACTTTACTCCGGCCTCCCATAAGCCACCAAAGTGTGGAGAGGAAGGGGGTATGAAATTCCATGAAATCCTGTCCTTGGAGAGATGATCGGTTACAATATCATTGTGCTGCTGACTCAAGAGGAGATCGAACATTTCGTTGAGACACCTTTTAGCTCCTTGGAAATTTGTCCCATTGTCGCTCCAAATCTCCGACGGTTTACCACGATGCGACGCAAATCGATCGAGAGCAGCGAGAAAAGCGTTTGTAGAGAGGTCACCTACCAGCTCGACGTGTATTGCCTTTGTTGAAAAACATACGAACAGCGCGATATAGGCCCTGATAAACTTCGGATTTCTTCCACGAGCCTGTCGTAATGTTATAGGACCCGTGTAGTCTACACCAACTTTGCTAAATGGGCGCGAAAACAGCACGCGATCTGCCGGCAGATTACTCATTTGTTGAGTTGAAGTAGTTCTTTGTTGACGAAAACACGGAATACACTTATTGACTACTTTACGCAACATATTTCTACAACCGATAATGTAGTTTTCCTGCCTGGTAATTGCAAATAACAGAGAAACACCTGCATTTTTGTCGAGAATGATAGGATGTTTTGCGGAATAAGATATATCAGATGCTTGTATACGACCACCGACGCGTAAAAGTCCTTGTTCATCCACAAACGGCGCTAAAGATGCAAGCTTATTGCCCTTTTCAAGAGTTTCACCACTTTGTATACTATTTTTTTCAACCGAAAAACTTATATCTTGATGAAATTGGTCTTTGCCGTGGAGATTTCGAGGGAAGACAAAGCCAACGATTGAATTTTGGGAGCAGATTTGTCACGAGCATAAGATACAAAATTCTCTAGTTCAAGGATTTTTTCGGGTTCGAGTTCCTTATTTTTAAGTCATTTTCCAATGGCAACGAGTTCGCGAATATTTGCTATGTACCGAAATATGAAACCGAGGACACGAATAGATTTTAAAAAACTGGACGAATCATCGATAACTTTGCAAAAAAGGTTCGTAGGATCGAGATTTGCTACGAAGGCACAAGTCGTTATCTTTCTTCGCACTTCAAAAGTTTGTGGTTGAATATCACCGACCGAATATTCTGATTTTGGCCATTCGTCCCGTTCTTTTGTAATCCACAATAGACCGGTCCACCATAACTCATTTTGAATCAAATGAGAAGGTAAAACCCCGCGAGAGGCACAATCAGCTGGATTCTGTTCGGACCGTACGTGATGCCATGATTCCCTAGGTATTGTAGAGAAAATTTCCGATGTACGATTCCCGATGAAAACTGACCACCACTTTGGCAAGGCTGAGAGCCAATGTAGGACGATTGCGGAATCAGTCCACGCGAACACTTTCATTTCTTTATCTTGTAAAGAAGTTTGAAGTTTCGATACTAAACGCGTTAGTAAAACTGCTCCACATAGCTCGAGACGCGGGAGAGAAACGACTTTGATAGGAGCTACTTTGCTTTTAGCTGCAACAATGTTGCTGGATATATTTCCAAAGGTGTCAACACTGCAATATATCACCGCCGCGTAAGCATCAAGGGATGCATCACAAAATCCGTGATATTCAATGTCTTTTTTCGAAGTCCACATGATTCGTAGAATATTTATTTTTTCGATAGCTGGAAGTTCATCGCGAATGCACTGCCAGATTTGTCCATGCTCTGAAGATATGACATCATCCCACTTGTAATTTTTTCGCCAAAGCTCTTGAAACAATATTTTTATACTGATACTACAGGAATCAGGAAACCGATAGGATCAAAGATCCTAGAAGACTCTGAGAGTATTTGCCGCTTTGTTGAAGTTGCTTTTTCGTTTAAGTTGACTCTGTACGAGAATGAGTCATTTGCAGGAGACCATTGCAAGCCCAGAAGTTTGACTGAGTTGTATTCTTCAAACTCCTTTGGTGACATTTCTCGTTGTTCTTCTGGTAAGCTGAGAAGAAGAGGCCAACAGTTTGTTGTCCACTTGCGAAGATTCAAACCAGCAGACTTGAGAAGGCTAACCAGTTCTGGACGGAGTGACGTAACTTCTTCGATAGAATCAGCCCCAGTCATAAAGTCATCAATATAAAAGTCGTTCAGGAAAACTTCTGAAGCTCGAGGATGAGTATCTGCTGAGTCGATTGCTAGTTGATACAAGGTGCGTACAGCTAAAAACGCAGCACACGCAGTGCCATAAGTTACTGTCAAAAGCCGAAAATGCCTTAACGGAAGATGACTGAGTTTTCTCCAAAGAATCCGTTGGAAGTCTGTATGATCTTTAGAGACTCTGATCTGGCGGATATCGTATAGCGGTGACGACGGAAACGAAGGCATATAGCGAAAAGATCTCGTTGATACGGATTACCTACTAACAAGGATTCGTTAAGAGATGGATAATTATTTGAGGATTTAGCCGAACCGTCGAACACTACCCTGACTTTTGTTGTGCTGCTATCGTCCTTGAGAACCGCGTGATGGGGTAAATAAAAACATTTACTAGAAGATATATGAATCTCATTTTCAGGAACCTCTTCCATATGGCCTAGTCTTAAATACTCGTCCATGAAGCTTACGTATTTATCTCTTAAATACTGAGTCGATGCAATGCGACGTTCGGTAGAATAGAACCGGTTTTTCGCGACGTTTAGGCTATTACCGAAATCAGTAGCTTCCGTAGATTTGAACGGTAGTTGAACCATGTACCTGCCGTCAGGTAAACGAGAATGATGTTTAACAAAAATATCTTCTGCCAGTTTATCATCCATGGACAGAGTAGGTTCCAAGCCGATTTCCTCAAGACGCCAGAAACGCTCAAGATCAAACAAAGCCGAAATGTCTAAAGATATGTGATTTGAATGAACACCTTTTTGATCGGAAGTGCTGTTGGTTTCCATGTTTCCACAGGCAACCCAGCCGAAAATTGTAGGAACGAGATCAGGCATTCCTTCCTGGCCACGAACCGCAGAACCATTAATTATACTGAACGATTTATCTGCACCTATGAGTATGTCAATGTGACCCGGAATATTGAAGTAAGGATCAGCCAAAGTGAACGAACTGAGAGGCTCTGTATTTGAAACCGTAGAGAACGAAGCCGGTACTAAGGATGTCAGTTTAGAAACTACGAAGCACTGAATATCAATGAAATCCTCAGTAAAGCGCGAATAAAGTTTGAGGTGCACGATTCCATTCGTAACACCTGCTGGTGTTGCTCCAACACCTACGATGGGTATTTGTGCGTTCTTGCGAACCACTCCTAATCTCTGAACTATATCTTCAGTAACAAAGGAGACCTGCGATCCCGAGTCTAGCAACAACCGAATGTTTTGTAATGTTCCTTGCTTATCACGAATGTTAGCGATAGCTGTTGGCAATAACGTTTGACGAGAGCGAGCGAAAGAAAACGAACTATTTGCGTGAGCTACTGATAAGCAAAGCGAGAGAGGCGATTGTGTTGTGGCTTCAGGATTCGATGTTGCTGAATTACCCGCGGAACTACCAGAAGAATCAGGAACTGTTGAAGTTTTTATTGGAGATTGAATGTGCACTAGCGAGTGATGTCGCATGTGACAAGTTTTGCAACGAAATTTACATCGACATTTTTGCGAAGAATGACCAGCCCGAATGCAATTAAAACATAAGGAGTTGTCTTTTACGAATGAACGACGTGTCGTGATGTCGAGAGACAAAAATTGTGGACACTGGCTTAAAAGATGATCCGACTTACAACTTGGACAATTTGGTTTCGATTCAACGAAATGAGATTGAATGATCTTTGGATTTTTTAAACGAGATTGTGTTGGGCGAGAAAGCGTTTGAGCAGATTCCAAAGCATCACAACGCGAGTTTAAAAACACTAAAAATTCATCGATAGAAGCGTTTGACCTAGCTCCTACTTTATGTGCCCAAGCTTCTCTAGTATCCTGATCTAATTTAAGCAGTAAAATGTAAATGATCCAAGGGTCACGACATGTGGCTGCCAATGAGTCCAAACCGCGAATGGTTTCATCGGCTGAGTCGGATATTTGGAATCGAAAGAAGCGTTTGGATATGCGATTGTATAATAAAGTTAGGACGATCATAACGTTTTTCAAGTTTTTCCCAAGCATCAACAAAGTTAGAATCAGAAACTTTTATATCGCGAATTAGATTTGCAGGATCACCTCGTAAAAACGATTTCAAATAATGGAATTTTTGTGTCGGCGTTAAATCAGAATTATTATCCACTGAGCCCATAAAATGATCCCTAAAGCTGGGCCATTCCTTATAATCCCCGGAAAAGATCGATATGGAAAGCTTAGGCAATGCTAAGGAACACGCTGACGTTTTTGGCTCGTTTAACTTTTTAAAAAATATAGTTTGTTGGCTAGCTAATCTTTCTACAACCGTTTCCGAAACGGCAGGGGAAGCTGGTGTAGCAGCTAACTTCCTATCGCGTATAACTTTTATCAATGTGGCTTGAGCGGAGAAATATTTATTTTCGTAGTCGGGAAAATCGTCATCAGGATCGACGAAATCAACTTCACCCGAGTGGTTATAAAGTTCGTCTGTTAACGCTACGAATTTAACCCAGATTTTCCAAGATTCTCTAAACGAGTCTCAAGAAGTTCCAATGAAACGCGATCGTCTAAATTCTCAGCAAAAGCTGCAGCCCGAGTCAAAAGCAGTTTCACATGGCCGCGTTTTGATTTGATAGCGTTCATTCTCAAAGTGTATATTGAAATATCGTTGATTTCGATTAATTATTATGAACAAATTAATTAAATTGTACCAAGCCACTGTGCAAATTAATCTATAGCTTTATAGTATTAAATATTCGATCAATTAAATACCAGTGAACGTGTTTCTATGCGTACCAATTCACAATTTGATACATATATATATTAGTTAACCATGTCGACACAATTAAAAAAAATATCATACGTTATGTCCCATTTACGATTATCGAAATTCAACAAAAAATCACGAAAAAGTTCATTAAATGTGGCTTACGAAGGACCATGAAAAGATTTGATAATTATCAATTCGTAATATTTATTAAATAATGTCTATAAATCAAACCAGCAAAATGAATCGACGAGAAAAAAAAACACTCAATTATAATTGTAATTGTAATTTATTAAATAATATTACCAGAATGATGTTGTCACCTCAGTGGTTGATTATCGAAAGAGATCGAATTCAATGCAAAATTGTTGACAACAAGACAAAATAACATGATCATACGATAGATAAGAGTTTACAGCAATTTTAGCAAGAAGCAAACTGCCCGTTATTATTACAATGACAAATACAATTAAACAAATGTAAATTTGGTAAACAAAGTAGTGTAAATTATGCAAGTTTAGCAGTTTGCCACAAATATGACAAAAACAATAAGAAATTTTAAATGACATTTTAGATCAACAAATTTATGATATGAAATTACAATAAATCAAATTCAAAAACAAACTAAATATACACATTAAACATCAAGTACAGTACAAATTATGTTGGTCATTTTTACCTACAAGTGGTCATTTTTATTTTCAAATTTGGACACAAACTTTTTTTCCAAGTGGCAAGCGTGATAGTATATACATGCATGGCGGTCGGTACCGGTAGTATCACCGGCTCAGAATTTCAAACACAAATGTTTCAAGTTTGTCGTTCCACAACACAAAATGGAAAAGGGGTCATGAGTAGTCACATCACAACACATGTAGACACATAGTGTTGTAAGCAAAAACACTCCATTACCAAGACCGGAATCTTTCGTACGTTTCACTCTCCAAAACCCGTTTGTTTACATTGTTGCATTTGTAATTTTGACAATTAGTCCATGAATAGATGTGAGTACAAACCAAAAACACTCTATTTACAAGACCGGAATCTTTCGTACGTTTCACTCTCCAAAACCCGTTTGTTTACATTGTTGTATTTGTAATTTTGACAATTAGTCCATGAATAGATGTGAGCACAAACAAAAAAAAAACGATGCCGAGGGCTAGCGGCACTTTGGATAGCGAAAACAAAATGGAGGGGTTAATAATTTTTTTTTCAGGTTTTTCCTTTTACTTTTTTCGATGAAAAAGTCAGTTCTAAGCTTTAATTTTACAGGCATTTTGTGGATAGTGAACCAATGTACCTTTTTGTCTTGAAAAAAGCATGTTCAACATCAGTTTATTATAATTAATTCACTAATTTACAGTAATCACTGCGAAATTCTTTAAATTTCATAATAAACCTCGGATTTTTGTATCAAAGTTGCGTTCGAAGAACCATCAAGTTAAGGTGCAAGCGCAATTTTTGTATTGAATTCTAATAAATTTTCGTTAACGAACGGCCCAAATATTTTGTTTGCAAGTAATTAAAATCTGTATCAATTTAATTAATCCAAGTATATTTATAGTTTGTTTTTAATGATTTAAGCTTGCAACTATTTTTCAATTCCATTATGATTAATAAATATTAAATTTAAAAAAATAGTTATAATCGAAGAATATCTTATCCATAACATTCTTGATTGATGGAAGCATACAACATGTATTTGCTATCAAAAAAAAACTATGCATCAAAGGAACACAATTTTTTAAAAAAAGTAATCAGAACGATTATAGCGAACCTGTTCAATAAATGCAGAGCAAATAAAATGCAAATTTTGACATATATCACAAAATGAAAACGTCTTAAAATCGTTCTGAATTCATGCTCAACTAATTCAATAGAACATGCAATCGTCATGAATGTTTATTGTTGACGTACAGAAGTTTTTTTTAGTGAATTTCCACAGTTTAACGCAAAATATAATTTTCATTCATTCCTTAAAAGTGTTTAGTTACCAAAGTTCAAGTTTACTTATTATTGTTTGAAATAATGAAACAAATTAATGAGTTTTACGTATATTTTTTTCTTAATATAGTAAATACTTCCATAGATTACATTTTATAAATGCAGAACATGGAAGAAAATATACATAAACAATAGTTTTCAGGTATAAAGCAGAGGTTAGTTTTTGAGAAAGCCAATAATATTTTAGGTATGTTCATTAAAGAAATTTCCGCTTCGGCTAACTTTCATCAACTTTTTAGAAAAAAAATTAGCATTAATAGCAGCCACTTATTTCATAGCATAATTAATTTTTCAGATTGTAAAATGTCTAGAAATTTTCATACGCTACAAAATTCGTAATTTTACGCGTAAACATAGAAGATAACATTATTTAGTCAAGAAGTATGGATTTTGGCGCGTATACCGTTTTTTTCTATTGGGTGTTCGGTTTCCCCATACTGGAATAAAAAAAAGTTACTTAAATCTATTTATTGCACTCATTTAGTTGGTATTGTGTGTAACCATATTGCCTATTTCTTTTACTTAAAGATGCTTTACACAAAGCAACTTATTTTTAAAACATGGTTCCCTCAAATTTGTATTCCAAAATCTAACTACAAACAAAATTCTAACTCTAACATAGTCCCTTAAAATGAAATTTTCAGGAATATTTCTGCAACAATCAAAACTAAAATTTGGTCTTGCAACTACCGAACTGCTTAAATGATGAAAATACTAATCTAATTGAGGAATCTGAACTAGCTAAAGTTGGCAATGGAACTTCACAAGTATGCTTCTCGTAGCATTGTCTGTACAAAAAAATACGGAGGCATCCGCCTATTGTTTCCACCTGAACTTCTAACGTCGCCAAGAAAATGCTCTAAACAAACTACACCTGAAAAAATTGTCTGTTTTGTTGTTTTACAAAGTATTGAGTTACGCTTTTGTCCATTTGCAATAATTATACTTAACCAGTTGCAGCGCATGTTGCGTTCGCAAATAATTTAAGTAAACAAAATAAATAATAATAAACTAATAAATCATTAAATAATATGTAGGTATTTGGTCAATTTTATTTTATTTAATATACATTTACAACATTTATTTGGATTGAAATTAAAAAGCTATACAAATCTTCCAATTTAAGACCATGTCAGCACTTCAGATTCTGTTGGTAAGGATTGTTTAGTTTTTGAACGAGGCCATGAAACATTCAAAATGAAGCATTTAGATGGGGCTGATTACTATAATGAAGCATTTTGATGGGCCAAAGCACTAATTGTGAGAATGTGTTTGGTTTTTTGCATCATTTCACGCACACTTTCTCACATTTAGTGCTTTTTAGCTTGTAGGCAAACCGAAATGTCAGTCTGAGATTCCGGTCTTGGTAATAGAGTGTTTTTGGTACAAACCAAAAACACTCTATTACCAAGACCGGAATCTTTCGTACGTTTCACTCTCCAAAACCCGTTTGTTTACATTGTTGTATTTGTAATTTTGACAATTAATCCATGAATAGATGTGAGCACAAACAAAAAAAAACGATGCCGTGGGCTAGCGGCATTTTGCACAGCAAAAACAAAATGGAGGGGCTAATAAGTTTTTTTTAGGTTTTTCTTTTTACTTTTTTTCGATGAAGAAGTCAGTTTTAAGCTTTAATTTTGCAGTCATTTTGTTGATAGCGTACCAATGTACATTTTTGTCTTCAAAAAAGCATGTTCACCATCAGTTTATTATAATTAATTCACTAATTTACAAAAATCACTGCGAAATTCTTCAAATTTCAAAATTAACCTCGGATTTTTGTATCAAAGATGCGTTCGAAGAACCATCAAGTTAAGGGTGCGAGCGCAATTTTTGTATTGAATTCTAATAAATTTTCGTTAATGAACGGCCCAAATATTTTTTTGCAAGTAATTAAAATCTGTATCAATTTAATTAATCCAAATGTATTTATAGTTTGTTTTTAATCATTTAAGCTTGCAACTATTTTTGAATTCCATTTTGATTAATAAATATTATATTTAAAAAAAAAGAGTTATAATCGAAAAATATATTATCCATAACATTCTTGATTGATGGAAGCATACATGTATTTGCTATCAAAAAAAAACTATGCATCAAAGGAAACACCAATGTTTTAAAAAAAGTAATCAGAACGATTATAGCGAATCTGTTGAATAAATGCAGAGCAAATAAAATGCAAATTTTGACATATATCACAAAATGAAAACGTCTTCGTTCTGAATTCATGCACAACTAATTCAATAGAACATGTAATCGTCATGAATGTTTATTGTTGACGTACAGAAGTTTTTTTTAGTGAGTTTCCACAGTTTAACGCAAAATATAATTTTCATTCATTTCTTAAAAATGTTTCGTTACCAAAGTTCAAGTTTACTTATTATTGTTTGAAGGGTATGTTTAGTAAAAGTGCTGCTAAAAATGAAACAAATTAATGAGTTTTACGTACATGTTTTTCTTAATATAGTAAATACTTCCATAGAATACATTTCATAAATGCAGAACATGGAAGAAAATATACATAAACAATAGTTTTCAGGTGTAAAGCAGAGGTTAGTGTAGAAAAATATTTTTGAGAAAGCCAATAATATTTTAGGTATGTTCATTAAAGAAATTTCCGCTTCGGCTAACCTTCATCAACTTTTTAGAAAAAAAATAGCAGCCAATTATTTCATAGCATAATTAATTTTTCAGATTGTAAAATGTCTAGAAATTTTCATACGCTACAAAATTCGTAATTTTATGCGTAAACATAGAAGATAACATTATTTAGTCAAGAAGTATGGATTTTGGCGCGTATACCGTTTTTTTCTATTGGGTGTTCGGTTTCCCCATACTGGAATAAAAAAATTTACTTAAATCTATTTATTGCACTCATTTAGTTGGTATTGTGTGTAAACATATTGCCTATTTCTATTCCTTAAAGATGCTTTACACAAAGCAATTTATTTTTAAAACGTGGTTCTCTCAAATTTGTATTCCAAAATCTAACCTGCAAACAAAATTCTAACTCTAACATAGTCCCTCAAAAAGAAATTTTCAGGAATATTTCTGCAACAAACAAAACTAAAATTTGGTCTTGCAATTATCGAACTGCTTAAATGATGAAAATACTAATCTAATTGAGGAATCTGAACTAGCAATGGAACTTCACCAGTATGCTTCTCGTAGCATTGTCTGTACAAAAAAGTATGGAGACACCCGCCTATTGTTTCCACCTGAACTTCTAACGTCGCAAAAAAAAATGCTCTAAGCAAACTACAGCTGAAAAAATTATCTGTTTTGTTGTTTTACAAAGTAATGAGTTACACTTTTGTCCATTTCCAATTATACTTAACCAGTTGCAGCGCATGTTGCGTTCGCAAATAATTCAAGTAAACAAAATACAGCACTTATAAATCATTAAATAGTATGTATTTGGTCAATTTTATTTTATTTAATATACATTAACAACATTTATTTGGATTGAAATTAAAAAGCTATACAAATCTTCCAATTTAAGACCATGTCAGCACTTCAGATTCTGTTGGTTAGGATTGTTTAGTTTTTGAACGAGGCCATGAAACATTCAAAATGAAGCATTTAGATGGGGCTGATTACTATAATGAAGCATTTTGATGGGCCAAAGCACTAATTGTGAGAATGTGTTTGGTTTTTTGCATCATTTCACGCACACTTTCTCACATTTAGTGCTTTTTAGCTTGTAGGCAAACCGAAATGTCAGTCTGAGATTCCGGTCTTGGTAATAGAGTGTTTTTGGTACAAACGATGCCGTGGCCTAGCGGCACTTTGCATAGCAAAAACAAAATGGAGGGGTTAATAAGTTTTTTTCAGGTTTTTCCTTTTACTTTGTTCGATGAAAAAGTCAGTTTTAAGCTTTAATTTTGCAGGCATTTTGTGGATAGTGAACCAATGTACCTTTTTGTCTTGAAAAAAGCATGTTTAACATCAGTTTATTATAATAAATTCACTAATTTACAGTAATCACTACGAAATTCTTTAAATTTCATAATAAACCTCGGATTTTTGTATCAAAGATGCGTTCGAAGAACCATCAAGTTAAGGGTGCGAGCGCAATTTTTGTATTAAATTCTAATAAATTTTCGTTAACGAACGGCCCAAATATTTTGTTTGCAACTAATTAAAATCTGTATCAATTTAATTAATCCAAGTATATTTATAGTTTGTTTTTAATGATTTAAGCTTGCAACTATTTTTCAATTCCATTATGATTAATAAATATTTAATTTAAAAAAAAAGAGTTATAATCGAAAAATATCTTATCCATAACATTCTTGATTGATGGAAGCATACATTTATTTGCTATCAAAAAAAACTATGCATCAAAGGAACACCAATGTTTTAAAAAAGTAATCAGAACGATTTTAGCGAACCTGTTGAATAAATGCAGAGCAAATAAAATGCAAATTTTGACATGTATCACAAAATGAAAACGTCTTAAAATCGTTCTGAATTCATGCACAACTAATTCAATAGAACATGTAATCGTCATGAATGTTTATTGTTGACGTACAGAAGTTTTTTTTAGTGAACTTCCACAGTTTAACGCAAAATATAATTTTCATTCATTCCTTAAAAATGTTTAGTTACCAAAGTTCAAGTTTACTTAATATTGTTTGAAGGGTATGTTTAGTAAAAGTGCTGCTAAAAATGAAACAAATTAATGAGTTTTACGTACATGTTATTCTTAATATAGTAAACACTTCAATATAGTAAATAAACAATAGTTTTCAGGTATAAAGCAGAGGTTAGTGTAGAAAAATATTTTTGAGAAAGCCAATAATATTTTAGGTATGTTCATTAAAGAAATTTCCGCTTCGGCTAACTTTTTAGAAAAAAAATTAGCATTAATAGCAGCCAATTATTTCATAGCATAATTCATTTTTTCAGATTGTAAAATGTCTAGAAATTTTCATACGCTACAAAATTCGTAATTTTATGCGTAAACATAGAAGATAACATTATTTAGTCAAGAAGTATGGATTTTGGCGCGTATACCGTTTTTTTTTTTATTGGGTGTTCGGTTTCCCCATACTGGAATAAAAAAAAGTTACTTAAATCTATTTATTGCACTCATTTAGTTGGTATTGCCTATTTCTATTCCTTAAAGATGCTTTACACAAAGCAACTTATTTTTAAAACATGGTTCCCTCAAATTTTTATTCCAAAATCTAACTACAAACAAAATTCTAACTCTAACATAGTCCTTAAAAAGAAATTTTCAGGAATATTTCTGCAACAAACAAAACTAAAATTTGGTCTTGCAACTACCGAACTGCTTAAATGATGAAAATACTAATCTAATTGAGGAATCTGAACTAGCTAAAGTTGGCAATGGAACTTCACAAATATGTTTCTCGTAGCATTGTCTGTACAAAAAAAATACGGAGGCACCCGCCTATTGTTTCCACCTGAACTTCTAACGTCGCTAAAAAATGCTCTAAGCAAACTACAGCTGAAAAAATTGTCTTATTTGTTGTTTTACAAAGTATTGAGTTACACTTTTGTCCATTTGCAATAATTATACTTAACCAGTTGCAGCGCATGTTGCGTTCGCAAATAATTTAAGTAAACCAAATAATAATAAACTAATAAATCATTAAATAATATGTATTTGGTCAATTTTATTTTATTTAATATACATTTACAACATTTATTTGGATTGAAATTAAAAAGCTATACAAATCTTCCAATTTAAGACCATAGAGGAAATATATTATCTAGAGTCCCGACTTAATGGGTTCGCTCTCTTTCGGCCTACAAGCTAAATTGAGAGGATTTTGTCCATAAGGATAAGCATGTATTAGTTGTCCCGTGCATTTCTTATGGGAAAAAGCCATTATGAATGTAGTTGTTATGGAATTTTGTGCCCATATTGCTCAACCACGGGGAAAAAACTATGAGGTGAACTCAGCCGTTCAAAAAAGTTATCCGTTTAATTCAAAAATTGAAAAATGAATGCAATAATTTAAGAAAAATTCATTTTATGGTTCCTTTTCAGTGTAAACTGTGCTAAAACTAATATTTGTCTGCTTTTGGCTTACAAATTCTATGATTTTTATTAAAATTTTTGATAAAAACAGAACAAATCATGAAGAAAGTATAGGCGCACCATAGAACTGCAATGCGAACGTGGTCCAATTGGAGTTGGTTCCCAGTTTTGACAGATTAACAACGAGGTTAGTTTTTTGACAGCGAAAATGAAAACAAAACAAAAAAAATGTTATGGATATTTTTCAAAAATATAATTGTTGCAGATTTTCATTTTGTGAAGTAACCAAATTATTTCAATTTCGTTTATATCTGAAGCAATCTGATGGGCATTTCAATGGTTCATTTTATTAAAGTTGTAAAACAAATTCTTTTAACATTGTAAAACAGTTTTTAATTGATATTTTTGTTATTTCTTTTAACACAATAGCGTACGAAATTTGTATTGGTCTCAACCGGGGACATAAAACTACCAAAATAAAGAATGTTAAATACACCGGTGACAAGAAAGTCAATGGTCTTCGTGGTTCTCGCCTAAAGAACGTAAGTAATAACAAAATTAATTTCAACAATAACTTAAAATTAAAAACCCCGAAAGTGAATTTTTCCAATGATTAGACATAAACCATTCACAGACAACCATTACAGTTTTTGTCTAGGCTGCTCTCCAATATTCTTTTGGTTAGTTTCAGCCTTCTGACAGAACTATGGGCCCTGGTTACTAACTGGCTCTGAGAAAATATCATTTACATAACATTGAGCACGATATATGCTCGGAACTATGCTCGATTGCGTATCTAAAAATTGTATGTTTTTGTTTTATTGCAGATCCAAACACGTCACACCCGTTTCATGAGGGATCTCGTGAGGGAAGTGGTTGGCCATGCTCCTTATGAGAAGAGAACCATGGAATTGTTGAAGGTGTCCAAGGACAAGCGTGCTTTGAAATTCTTGAAGCGACGATTGGGAACACACATTCGCGCCAAGAGGAAGCGTGAAGAACTTTCCAACATCCTCACTCAAATGAGGAAGACTCAAGCTCATGCTAAGTAGTTTATTTTCTAAGACCTGAGGTTGGAAATAAAATGATGATGATGAATAATGATGATGATATACAATGTCTTTTACTGAATTCTTGATGATTTTAAGATTTGCATTTGCAAGTTGAAGAAGCTTGAAACCCCAAATAGAAAAAGTAGCCCAGCAAACCTGCTTCATCTAGATAGAGCAGTGAAGGGAGTGGTGCTCAGATGCAGGCCGCAGTATCTCGCAATTAATATATTTTACCTGCCAGACGAAAATCACAAATTTAAAGGAACTCTAGTGTGAACAGTGATGGTTGAAGCCTAGATGATCATAGCAAAGGCTGTACTATTAACATGAGCTACGAAGACCTGAGATGAGTTTATTAAGAAGTAAAAAAAATTAAAGAGAAGAGGAACAGGATAAAATTGATTTCGGAGATGCCAAGAACAAGAAGGAAAATGCTGAAAATTCCAATGGCTTTCCCCAGACGATTTTGAGAAACACAACTATTATATGAAGGACAGAGCTACACCATCAGAAGTAAGTTTATTTAAAATCCAAAATTAATTTTAATTGATTAATATTCATTTAAAGGTTGTTCCAAAATATCCAAGACATCATAATTATCATGAACCAATCGGTCTAATTCCACCTCCAGAGCGCTTTGACCGAAGATCACTACAAATCTACGATGATTTAGATCCTTGTGGACATTTAATTTTACATTTATTATAAGTCCTTAGCTATAATACTGTATTCTTTTTTAGTGATAAGGAATTATTTTAATCATCAAATATTTAGATTCCGGCTGCTTTCGACACTCAACCTTAGGTTAGGTTAGGTTGGAGTGGCTGTCTAGATGTCATTGACTCACTTAGACCTCAAGGGTCCATTGTGATACCACTAATAAGGTTACTCATGGGAGAGTAATGAAAATTAAACAAACCATTTTGTGCTTTTAATAAAGTTAGAGAGACACTTTGTGTCAGTCATTGCCAGTTCACTGGTATTGTCGAAGAAGGGATTACCGAGAAAGTTATTCCTTCTAGTGGAGAGTGCTGGACATGTACATAGCAGGTGTTGGACTGTTTCCTCTTCCTCCTCGTCCATGCAGCTTCTACAAAAGTCATTTGTGTAGACTCCTAGCCTCAGAGCATGTCTTCCTATGAGGCAGTGTCCTGTTATTACTCCAATTGTAGAGCTTATATTTTGTCTGCTCAAGGATATTAAGCCTTTTGACCGATTAAAGTCTATGCTTGGCCATATTTGCTTGGTTGTTAGGCAGGTGGTGCTCTGTGACCATCTAGCATTTGTTGCTTCTAGAGCATATTGTTTGAGAAGATATTTGCATGTAGCAAGTGGTGTTCCTATGTTATGTTTTTGTCTAACATTTGGCAGAAGTGTTCCGTTTTTGGCGAGCTCATCGGCTTTGCAATTTCCCGGAATGTCTCTGTGGCCCGGCACCCAAATGAGGTGAATATTAAACTGTTCTGTCATCTCATTCAGAGATGATCGACAGTCGTGGACTAATTGAGAGTTTGTAGAGACAGACGTGAGAGATTTAAGAGCGGCTTGGCTGTCCGAGAAAATTCGTATATCTTTGCAAGATATAACGTTTTCTTTGAGCCAGGATAGTGCCTCTTTAATCGCCATTACTTCTGCCTGGAATACACTACATTGATTGGGAAGTCTATATGATAGACTTAGATTCAGTTGTTCCGAATAGATACCACTTCCAACTCCGTAATCGGTCTTTGAACCGTCTGTATAGAAGTGTATCGCATTGTCTTCCAGGGGTCTCTCTTCTTCCCAGGAGGATCTTGAAGGGATGGACACATGGAAGCTTTTACCGAATACCTTTTTAGGGGTGGTATAGTCTAGGCGATCTGGGATAGATCTAAAATTATCTAGGATAGTAGTATGTCCAGTATTGTTACTGTTCCATTGAGAGGTGGCTCTAAGCCTCACACATGAGTTAGCTGCCACCGTTTTGGAGAAGATGTCAAGAGGTGTTAGGCTTAAAAGCACTTCCAGGGCTGCGGTTGGTGTTGAGCGAAGTGCTCCTGTGATGCACATACCTGCTGACCGCTGGACTTTGATGAACTTATTTAGATTTACCATCTTGTCCAGCGCGGTCCACCATACGACAACTCCATAAATGAGTTTCGGTCTAATTACCGAAGTGTATAGCCAGTGGGTTATTTTTGGGGAGAAGCCCCATTTTGATCCTATGGCCTTTTTACAAGTAAAAAGCGCTACAGTAGCCTTTTTTACTCTTTCATCAATATTTGCCTTCCAATTTAGTTTTTTGTCTAAAATGAGGCCTAAATATTTAGCTTGGTCGGAAAACCTTAATGGTATTCCTTTAATCTTGGGTGGGCTGAGCTGAGGAATTTTGTACCTTCTTGAAAAGAGTACTAGTTCTGTTTTATGTGGATTGACGTCCAGGCCACATTGCTTAGCCCATTTTGTTAGCCTATTCAAGGCATTTTGTAGGAGTTCCGGGAGAACTTGGGAGTGTTTTCCAGATACAGATATTGCAACGTCGTCAGCATAGGCAATCACCCTGAAACCCTCTGCTTCTAATGATGTTAGAAGGTCGTTTACTACCATGTTCCATAAGAGAGGCGAAAGGACCCCTCCTTGGGGGGTACCTTGATGCACCGATCTGGTGGTAGTAAAGCTTCTCATGCTTGAAGTTATTGTCCTGCTTTTGAGCATGAGACTAATAAAATCTATGAGTGGTTTCTTTAATTGCAGCTTTTCCATTGCTGTCGTGATTGCCTGGTAACTGACGTTGTTGAAAGCTCCTTCAGTATCTAGGAAAGCTACTAGGTTATATTCTTTGTATTCGAGGGAGTATTCAATACTGCGAACCAGCGAATGAAGTGCTGTTTCTACTGATTTTCCCTTAGAGTAAGCATGTTGAGCTGTGGAAATGAGACATGGTCTTAGGTTATGTCTGATGTAAATTTCAATCAATCTTTCCAAGGTTTTAAGAAGGAAGGATGATAGGCTGATTGGTCGTAGATCTTTAGGGTTAACGTGGGAGGGTTTCCCTGCTTTAGGAATAAAGACTACTTTTGCCATTCTCCAGGCTTTGGGAATATATCTCAGCCTTAAACAGCTTGTCAGAATGATTTCCAATGGTGGAATGATCATGTCTGAGCATTTTTGTAGTTCGGCCGGGATGATTCCGTCTGGTCCTGGAGATTTATATGGATCAAAGCTATCTATGGCCCATTGCAGTTTTTCCCGCGTTATAAGATCAACTAAATCGCTTGTAGAAGCTTGAGACTCTGATGTTAAGTCGTTAAGTATGTTAGAGCTACCTGGAAAGTGGGTGTCTAATAGCAGATTAAGAGATTCTTCATCTGTGATAGTCCATGTGCCTGCATCTGTCTTCAAAGCACTGGGTATTGTTGGACTTTTTGAGAGAATTTTCCTGAGTCTTGAGGCTTCTGAATTATTTTCTATTTTGCCACAGAAGTTTCTCCAAGAAGACCGCTTACTCTTCCTTAATTCTTTTTTATATTGCTTTAGAGCTTGTTTGTATAAGTCCCAGTCAGAAGGAGATCTAGTGTATTTAGATCTATTGAAGAGTTTGCGACAACTCTTTCTGAATGGTTCTAGTTCTTTACGCCACCAATGAGGTTTCTTTTTTCCCTTTAAAATGGTTACAGGGCATGAAATTCTCATTGATTCATTGAAGGCTTCAGTGAGATGATTCACAGAAAGATCTAGTTCATCTTTACTGGAGGAGCTTTTAAGAAGGTTGTAATCAAGTAATTGTGTTAGTACCTCCCTATATCGTTCCCAGTTTGTATTACGGTAATTGCGAAAACCCGTAGATATGTTTGCCACATCTCTGAGCTCAAACTGAATGTATTTGTGGTCAGAGAAGGAATTCTCTTTTGAGACATGCCAGTTTGAAATCAGATTGTGGATCGAGTCAGAGGTAAGTGTAATATCAAGTACCTCTTTCCTATTCTTGGTTACAAAAGTGGGTTCATTACCAATATTACTTATGAGTAGTGTTTTAGTTTATGGAAAAGAATTTAATTGTTTGTTTTAATTGTAATGTATTTAATTGTTGTAAAATGTTATATGTATAAATGTTTTATGATACTTGCAAATTGGTGATGTCCAAATATATATGTATAATATGTATGTAAAAAAATGTATTAACTCTTTAGTGTCGACTGCTGTTGCCTTTTTGTATGTCTTCTCTGTTCCTGGTTATTTTTACGAATGAATTAATTTCCGAAATAATAGAATAAAATATGACATATTGACAAATGACAAATATTGAATCGGTTAAAAGAGAGCAAACAAAAAAATAGTGTAACTTTACAGAGTTTGGTAAGGTATACTGAAAACAATAGTGTTATACAATTCAATTTAAATTATAAAAATATGCAATTTGATTTAAGCTAATTTTAATTCAGAACATTCTGCCCCCCCCTGGAAGACTCTGGTCTTTCAGTAAACGGTAAGGGAGCAAGTTTCACCACTGGTCGAACATAGCTGCCATTATTTGTCTTGACGGTTGCAACTCGACATTTGTTGTCTTGTCCAAGATGAATTTCGGTCACTCGTCCGAGAATCCATTTAGATGGAGGGAGATTGTCTTCCTTTAATAAGACTACATCATTCACTTCAAGATTTCGTTGCGCCTTTTGCCATTTTGGCCGACTTTGTAGAGATGTTAGGTACTCTTGGTGCCAGCGCTTCCAAAACCCTTGCATAAGTGCCTGTAAAAGAGACCAGTTATTTCTAATCGAAACATCATTTTGGGAAATATCAGGTGTAGGGACTGAAGAATAAGATTCTCCAATCATAAAATGCGACGGAGTTAAAGCAGCGGGTTCGCAGTCCGATGTTTGCCACATTGGGCGGGAATTAAGTAAGCTTTCAATTTTTGTTAAAAGAGTGTACATCTCTTCGAACGTAAGCCTGTGTTCACCGATAACGCGTTTGAGGTGAACTTTTAGTGACTTTATTCCAGCCTCCCACAATCCACCAAAGTGTGGTGCAGAGGGTGGAATGAATTTCCAAGCAATTTGGTCCTTTGATAAATAATCCACGATGATATTGTTGCGTTGTTGATTTAGAAGCAGATCGTACAGTTCGCCAAGTTTCCTTTTTGCTCCGTGAAAATTAGTTGCGTTATCGCTCCATATTTCTGATGGCCTTCCGCGACGCGCCACGAACCGATCAAGGGCTAGTAAAAATGCGTCTGTCGATAAATCATTGACCAGTTCAATATGAACACCTTTAGTAACGAAACACACAAACAATGCGATATAGGCCTTGACAAATTTGGGATTTCGTCCACGATTGAGGCGGAGGGTAATAGGACCTGCGTAATCGCATCCAACCTTGCTAAATGGACGCGAAAAACGAACTCGTTCTACTGGCAAATCGCCCATTAGCTGATGTGATGAGGTTTGACGTTGTCGAAAGCAAGTAATACATTTAAAAACTATTTTGCGTAGCAAATTTCTGCAGCCAAGAACATAATAGTTTTGCTTTAAAAGGGCAATCATAAGTGTTACACCGGCGTGTAGATGCTGTTCGTGAATAGAAAGCGCTATGAGTTTAGATATAGGATGCGATTTACACAAAATTATGGGGTGCTTTTCATTATATTTTAAAACCGAGTTCGTTATACGTCCACCGACACGAAGAACATTTGATTTATCGAGAAACGGATTTAGAGTTAATAATTTGTTCTTACTAGGCAATTCTTTTCCCTTGTTTAAAAGGCTTATTTCCGAACCGAAAAGCGAGAGCTGGGCACATTTTATAATCACAGTCTTAGCGTCATTAATCTCTTGAGCACATAAGTAAGGGAAAGAAATTCGATTTGTTTTAAAACGAAAGTTTCTATAGAATCGAAAAATAAATGCCACTACTCGAATAAGTTTAAACCAGTTTGAACATTTAGAAACTAAGTAATCAAGAATGTCATTATTAATAGGTTTTAAATTTAAAGCAAATACCTGAACCTTTGTACTTTTTCTTTGCTCCAAAATGTCACAGGGAATATCGTTTACATTATATTGCGAGACTGGCCATTCAGTGGGTTGCTTTTTTAACCAGCATGGTCCTTGCCACCAAATATCTGTTGATGATAAAAGCGACGGTGGAATACCTCTTGAAGCGACATCTGCTGGATTGTGCACCGAACGTACGTGGTTCCAAGATTTGAATGGTATTGACGATTGAATTTCAGACGTCCTATTAGCAACAAAGACAGACCATTTCTTAGGAGTAGTGGATAGCCAGTGAAGCACTATTGATGAGTCAGTCCATGCAAAAACTCGAATGTTTGCTTCCTGTAAAGAAGTCTTTATTTTATCAACAAGTTTAGTTAGTAAAAGAGCACCACAAAGTTCTAATTTAGGCAAAGATAAAACTTTAATAGGAGCAACCCTACTTTTAGCCGCTACAATAGAAACGGTTACGTTCCCATTTGTGTCAACACTGCGGCAGTAAACAACAGCGGCATAAGCATCCAATGATGCATCGCAAAATGCATGCAGCTCCTTGTTGGTCCTATTTGACCACATAACCCTTGGAATTAAAATCGATTCCACCAAATGGAGTTCATCACGGATAGTAGTCCATCGTTTCTCAAGTTCCTGTGGAACATCGTCGTCCCAGCCTATTTTTTCTCGCCAAAGATCCTGGAAGAAAATTTTGATTGCGACTACAACTGGAGCCAGGAACCCTAACGGATCAAATACTCGTGACGCGTCGGAGAGTATACGCCGTTTAGTACAGGAAGTTGGTTGAGAAAGAGATACTTTATAAGAAAAGCAATCCTTGGATGGGCACCAACGAAGATCAAGCACTTTGATTACGCTAGATTCTTCAAACTCTACTGGAGACATCTCACGTTGATCCTCTGGTAGAGAGAGTAAAAGAGGCCAGCAATTTGTAGTCCATTTCCGCAAATTGAATCCGCCAAGCTTCAGGATCTCCACAAGCTCTTTTTGAAGATAAATGATGTCATCTATAGAATCCGCTCCTGTAAAAACGTCATCGACGTAAAAATCGTTAAGGATAACGTTGGCTGCTCTAGGATAGGTTTTTTCATAATCTAGTGCAAGTTGTTTCAGGGTGCGTACTGATAAGAAAGGAGCCGCTGAAGTTCCGTAGGTCACGGTTAATAACTTAAAATGTTTTAATGGTTCCTCTGCAGAAGAACGCCAAATAATTCGTTGATAGTTTGTATCGTTTGGTGAAACCAATATTTGACGAAACATTTTCTCTATATCCCCTGATATAACAAAAACATGACGACGACTACGAAGACAAATAGTGAAAATGTCGTGCTGAATAGTAGGGCCAACAAGAAGAAGCTCGTTGAGAGAAGATTTATCTGTCTGATGAGGTTTCGCCGAACCGTCGAAAACTACCCTTAACTTGGTGGTTGAACTATTATTTTTTAAAACCGCATGGTGAGGAAAATAATAACAGTTGGATGTTTGCTGCTCAATTTCATTCTGTGGAATTTCCTCCATATGGCCCAGTTCGCGATATTCATTAAGAAAACGTAAATATTGGGTTTTTAAATCAGGATTGGCTATGAATCTGCGTTCCATAGAGCGTAACCGGTTTAAAGCTATGCCAAACGAGTTGCATAATTTTGAATCAAAATTTGGTTTAAATGGCAAATGAACTATGTACCGTCCGTCAGCTGTTCGCTCGTGGGTTGCAACAAAATGCTCTTCAGCCTGTTGTTCTTCAAGTGATAGACTCGGTTGAGAATGAACTTCTTCCAATCGCCAAAATCGTTCCAAATCAAATTCCTGTGAAAAATCAATCTGCGTACAATATGTCCTAAATTCCTGGGTTAAGAATGAACGCTGCTGCTCAATGTTGCCAGCTATAACCAACCCAAACATTGTAGGAATACAATTAGGAACATCTATGTTTTCTGAAGTAAAAGGAAATTTGATGACGTCGAACACCCTGTCTGCCCCTATCAAAATATCAATATGACCTGGCTTATTGAAACTAGGATCAGCTAATTCAAGCGACATATAAGGTTTAGTTATTGAATGAGGGACAAAGGCTGGCGGAAGAAGCGAAGTTAACTTAGATATGACATAGCAATCAACTTCAATATTGTTATTATCAAAGCGCGAACATAAATTTAGAGTTACCACACCATTGGTAACACCAGCAGAAGTGGACGCAACACCCATTATAGGAATTCGCGACGGCTTACGAAGTAATCCCAAACATTGAAAGACCTGCTCTGTAACAAAAGAGACTTGCGATCCAGTATCCAACAATACGCGAATTTTATGGTGAGCTCCATGTTTATCTTGAACCATGACGACAGCAGTAGGAAGCAGAGTAGACAAATGATGAGATGATTCCAGCGAATGACAGTTTAAGTTTGTGGGCACAGAAGAGTTGACTGACGAAGAAATACCAGCTGAAGTTGTTGAAGCTAAGTTTTCAGTAGGATGAACCAACGTATTATGGCGCTTGTTGCACAATTTGCATCGTAAATTAAAACGACATCTATTTGAGGAATGCCCAGAGCGGAAACAATTAAAACAAAGGTTATTCTCCTTGACGAATTCACGACGAGCTTCCAAACTAAGCGAACAGAAAGATTTGCAAGCAGAAAGAAAGTGATCTTCCTTGCAGTTTGGACACCCTGTCGAAGTCTCAACCATATGAGAACGAACACCTTTTTGATCACTGATTGTTTGCTTGGAAGAAGATGACTCGAGAGGACCACATGCTTCGAGACAACTACACCTCGTTTGTAAAAAATCAAGAAACTCTTGAATGGTGCAGTCAGTTCAAGACCCTACCACTTGAGCCCACTCTTGTTTTGTTTCATAATCGAGTTTTTGAAGCAAAATATAAATTATCCATGGATCCCTCGTAGTAGCCTCTAACGAATTAAGACCCCGTATCACTTCATCGGCTTGATCAAAAATTGTTCGAAGCAACGTGGCATTTTTACCTTTAAGTGAAGGCATCGACAAGAAAGTTTGAATAAAAGATTGTATTATTAGATTAGATTTGTCATACCGCTCCTCTAATTTATCCCAAGCTTCTAAGTAGTTTTTTTCTGTACATGGAGTATTTTTAAATAATTCGGCAGGTTTTTTGCCAAGAAACGATTTCAAATACTAGAACTTTTGAGTTCCATTAAGTGTTGGATTTGAATCTATCGTTCCCATGAAAATATCTTTAAAACCCGGCCAATCTTTGTAATCGCCATTAAATGTAGGAACAACAAGTTTTGGTAACTGTACAGATTTCGAAGCCTTTGTAGTTTCAATATCTTTCAAAAATTTAATTTGTTGTGCTGAAAGAGATTCAGCTAAAGACGCTACGTTGAGTGCCGGAGCAGGCTCAGATAATGGAGTCTTATCACGAATCGAAGTGGTTAATATCGCATGAGTTTTTAAATATTTAGATTCGTACTCCTCAAATTCCGGTTCGGGATCTACGTAACCTGGATCGTCGACGAATTGGTACATTTGGTCAGAAAGTGGATTAAAATCAGACCAAGCTTCATTAAGCCGCGATAAATGAATTTCTAAAGCCGCAAGAGTGGTGGAATCATTGATATTTTCCGCGAAAACTGATTGCAGAGATAGAGAAGCCTTTGCGCGACCACGCTTTCCTTTCACACGTTGAATAGTCATATTTCAAGAAATTTTCAAATCGAATAAACTATCAAAAAATATTTTTACTGTTCTAAACGGTATAATTTCAATCAATATAACTGCTTGATCACAAGGCTCGAAAGAGATCGAAAGTTCTTTATGACGTGTTTAGTAACTGTACAACTGTAACTGTACATACATATATGTATATCTATACACATGCAAGATTATATAAATGTCGTATGTCTGTATATAAAACACTTTTTATTTGCTTCAAGTCACAAAAAAAAAAAAAAATCATCCTATCATCCTATCATCCTATTATACGCAAATTGATTAAAACTGTCTGAACGATTTTATAAGAGTCACTAATTAAACGCGCACTGCACAATTTTACACATAACCTGCATCCGGACTCCGATGGACCATGTTTTAGTTTATGTTAAATGTGGACTGTATTTTTGGTTATATGTTGATAATGGGTGTTGTGTATGGAAAAGAATTTAATTGTTTGTTTTAATTGTAATGTATTTAATTGTTGTAAAATGTTATATGTATAAATGTTTTATGATACTTGCAAATTGGTGATGTCCAAATATATATGTATAATATGTATGTAAAAAAATGTATTAACTCTTTAGTGTCGACTGCTGTTGCCTTTTTGTATGTCTTCTCTGTTCCTGGTTATTTTTACGAATGAATTAATTTCCGAAATAATAGAATAAAATATGACATATTGACAAATGACAAATATTGAATCGGTTAAAAGAGAGCAAACAAAAAAATAGTGTAACTTTACAGAGTTTGGTCAGGTATACTGAAAACAATAGTGTTATACAATTCAATTTAAATTATAAAAATATGCAATTTGATTTAAGCTAATTTTAATTCAGAACAAGTAGGTTAGTGCTTAGTAAGTAATCAAATAAGGACTCACCTCTCTCATTTATGTCCGAGCTACCCCATACCGTGTGATGAGCGTTAGCGTCCGATCCAATTAGGAGACCAACTTTTTTAGACTGCGCGTCCGCAATTGCCTTCCTCAAGGTGTCACCTGGAATTGGGCTGTCGTGGCCAAGATAGGAGGATATGAGCCAGTAGGTGGCTTTATCCGTTGTTAAGACAGCGGTGGTTATGTCCTTGTCGCTGTAATTGGGGAGTAAAAATACATTTAAGTCATTTTTTACTAACATACATGACCTTGGTTCACCTTTCTCCGATGCATGCAGTAGCCTATAACCAGGAGTCCGGAGGCCTCTGATGATGGAGTTTGAGACCCACGGCTCCTGTATCAAGACGATGTCATCCTTGTTCGCGTGCAGTCGGAGTATGAGGTTATTTGCGGCCATGATGGCGTGATGGAGATTAATCTGTACTAATCGCAGCATTGCTACTATTAGTCAGATTAACCTCCACCACTGTATTATCGGCGTTTTCATCGTCTGAGGAGGAATGAAGTAGGTCTTCCTCACTCAGAGTGATGCCTAAGGTGGCGTCTTCAGTCTCCATATCGGAGTTACTGTCGACTGTAAGTTTTGCCTCCACGTCGGATGGCTTGTTTGGGGCTGTGGAGGTCGATGGTTCCACTTTTGGTATTTCATCGACCTCCATTATTGGTGGTAGTGAAGCGTTTCCTTCCGCTGAAGGGGCTTCTGTGGGGGCGTGTTAAGCGAATCTTCATCTTTCTTGTAGATACGGATCACGATTTCATCGAAACCATACCTAATCACGCCTTTGGTCGCGGCCAGTGGAGCCAGTGATTCCCTATTGATCAACACGAGAGCTGATCTATAGTGACCCACCGTCTCCTTCTCAACCTTTGGGACTTTCCAGTCGTGCGTAGGCAGGTTCGGATTACTTGCTTTGATCAATTTCATGATCATATCCGGGCAGTTGTGTAGAGCCGGGACCATTATGCGTGCTCTTGGCCGGCAAGGAATATCCTCCCTTGTAACAACCTCGAGCTTGGCACCCGGCCAGACTTCTGGCAAGCCATTGACAGCAGCCTTGTACAGATCGAAAGATCTCTGATCACCACAGGCGATGAGTTTGATACGATTTTGGTACCATCCTGCATCGGCTGTGTCTGGGAGAGGTCCCGGATTCTCCTCGATGACAGATAAAAATCTGAAACCGAGGTGAGCCTTGACGCTTGCCCATTGATCATGAGAGATGTTACCATCCACATGACCCCTGTCAATGACCGCTGCTATGATCTTACCTTTTAGCGCGTCGCTAAAGGAAAGATCCTTATTGAAGGCTGTTGTGTTGTTTGAATGCACCTTCTGCCTTTTTGGTTCGGGCTTGTCGCCCTCGAAAGACCTATTGCGCTTTGATGTTGAGTCGCTGCAGGCCTGTTTGGTGATATTGCTAAGAAAGCCACTAGCCCACTCGAGTTTTCGCGTTTGCTCCGGGGTTCTTTCCGCCGCCGGTATGACACCGACTGCGGCTAGAATCCTCTCAGCATTGCGTTGGTCTCGTTTGGCTAGTGACTTCCTGGACTTCTTGCTGGCCGACCCAGAGCTATGTCCGTGTGACACAGTTGTGGGTCCACCATCAGAATTCGTCGCTGCCGATACCAATCGGGGTGTGCCCTCACCTTTTGAGACAATTCCACATGTCGCAGATTTTGTCTCTCCGGATGGGGTGTCCCTTCTTGGGGTCGCTTGCGACGTCCTAGCAGGAGCGGGGAGGGGGTGGGGTGTGGAATTACCGCCCTTGGGACAGCCGAGCGTCACAGCTGTTCCACTGACGGGTACTTCCTTCAAGTATAGGTTGCGGCTAGTAGAGGGAGAAGGACTCCCGCTACTAGTGGCAACCACAGGGTTGCCAACACGTTCACACCTCTGAGTAGGCTCGACAGCCTTTCCAGTGGATGTGACCGCATTGGCAGCCATGGCGCGATTTTTGTTATTGTTTTTTAAAATTTTTCTGTTTGATGTTTTGTTTTGTTTCATTTTTGTTCCCACGAGTAGGGCGGAAAGACGGTTAGCCCCGGCAGAGCCGCTTGCCGGGGTAAGGCAGAAATATGACGGACCTTGCCACAGCATCCGAAAGAGCTCGTTAATGGCTGGTTTATCCCCCAGCCTTTCATTCTTCGGCACGGTTTTCGTACAAGTACGCTCACACCACCACTGAAATTAGGAACCTCTAAACTATGATTGAATTGGGTTTCCGAACGTTGCACTATTGAGGAGTTACAACAATTCGGCTACCCAACTCAACCTTAGCTAATCACCATCCTGCCAAAAACGCACAGGACTTCTGTAGTGATCATTGCCCGCCTGGCACCCACTTGGAGGGTTTGAATGAGGATTTTGCCAAGCGACACTCAACCTTATAATTAGTGACATAATACACATATAAGGCTTTTCGAGGTTATCAAAATTCATGGAGTAGATTTTTTTCAAAAAAAAAAAAAAACTTGTGATGATTTTCCAAATCTGCATCATTTTTCTTCAATATTCCGTTTGAAATTTTTCAAAAATTCAGGTAGTCAAATGGAGGCATAAATCTTCTCACAACTAATGAAAAATTACGAAAATTAAGTGAAATACTAAAATAATTAAAGCTGTAGCTAAAAGGTAAATACATATATGTACTTTGCAAAATCATCTTGCTATTTAAGGCTAAGGGGGATACGTTGCTTTTACTCTGATGCAAGATGAAGATACTGAATTTCTAACTAATGCTGTTGACGTGATGAACCATAACATAAGAAGAATAAGGATTACAAATATTTTATTTTTCAATTTTGTTGTTTTTAACATATGCCTCAATTAAAACAAGATAAAATCTACTTAATAAAAAATTATTGACCTGAGCAGATCAAGTTTAGTAAAACCAAAAAGAAGTGTTTTTCTTGGAAAAAAGTACATTCACTATTTTTTTTTTATTATTTAAAAACTGAGATACATTTCAAAACCTATAATCTATAAATAATGGCATTCAATTTAAAAAACAAAAATTATACTAAATTACATACAATTTTGAAAAAATTACAACTTTATTTAAAAACTAGCTACGCCACGACGAATCTTGACTAATCATGGATGAGATTCTAAGCATATCGTTGAATCAAGTGAACGGCAGAGTAAAATCGACATCCAAGCTTCGTTTTGATTTCCTGCTGAAAAAAAAACACGTCAATTAGTGCTTTCAAGTTGTATGGTTATGTAAAACTTACATACTTTGAAGCAGTCTTGCCATCATGAGCCTTCTGGTCAGTAAGCCCTCAATGAAATTGCCGGCTCGCTACTCTTTGCGCAGCAACTCTTAGGACATCATTTGGGCAGTTTGTTGGTGCATTCCTGTGTCCATTCCAGTTAGTTCTAAGCAGAATGCACTTAGCTTCGGTGATACAATAGGCAGTATGAATTCATGGAATTCAGCTTTTATTTTGTCAGTCTTTAAGTTTACAAAAATTGCAGGAAATTCTATAATAGTACATGCAAAACTGATAATAGATTGTTTTTTATTCAATTCATTTATAATTTATTTTTTAAGAAGCCTTACCAATGATTTCCGATTCCCGTCATTTATGAGGTTCTATATTGTCCCAACAAGTTGCTTCTAAACCGATATTCGGTTCGGCTACCTCTTCTATGTCGTATGTGTCAGCCTCAGCGGCAGCAGTAGCCGCTGCTTCAACCACCTAAGTGTCCTTGTGTTGCTGTTACTGCTGTTACTGCTGTTGAGTCGTTCCAGCACCAAACCTCAGCTGCTAGAAGGGCGTTAGAGGTCAGCTACACTGAATGTTAAAATGCCTACTTGCATCATTGACTTGGTGGTGTTGCTGCAGTTTGTTCCATTGAAAGCATTTGACTTTTGGTAGAGATGGTGACACCTCCACCGTCAACGCCTGCAGCAGCTACTGAGATGGAAGCAGATATCACCAAACATGATACAGCAGCAATTGAGTACTGGACAGAGAGATGCACCTTTAAGTCCACAATCCACACAAATTGTTTAGAAAAGTGTTCTTGCGCTTCCAACAAAAATTAACACACAATGGCCAGTATCTGTCGTTAAAAACGTTGATATTATTTTGTTAAGAGAAATATAATATAAAAAAACTTACCTGTAAATCAGCGCCTTGTTTGCTTTGTCTTCCAGATTTCTTCAGGGAATTGCTTCCTGCATTATGGTATATTATTGGCAATATCTAAAATGAAAACACAGACTATAAAATAAATCGATTATTGTTGCGCCTCCTTCACTTCAATTTGACTTACTTTTTATTCAATGAACTGAACTTGTATATACTTTCTTCATTATAAGGAATTTTGGTCTGAAAAATATCAAATTATATTAAATATCAAAACAATTAACAAAAACTTACTCTTCAAATCCGAAGTCCATTGTTTTGTTTTGCAAAATTGATTGTCATTTTTGACAGGTCACAAAAATTCCATAAGTTTCTATTTTAGCCCAAACCCCATTTTGTTTTTTTTTTCCCACTCACATGTATCCACCGATAGCGAATTTGAGAGAGTTCACCTCGAATTTGAGAGAGTTCACCTCGAATAAAATTTGAGGGTGATTTAGGTAGGACGGGTACCGGTCGGGACTCTAGATAATATATTTCCTTTATGAATTTAACCATGAATCGTCCTACAAACAAACAACGCATGCAAATTATTGAATTTTACTATCAAAATACGTGCACTGTTGAGAAAGTTCATCGCGCGCTTCTTCCAGCAATGGGTACGTAAATAAGCAGAATTGTCGATTTTGGAGTGAATATCAGCCAGAAGCATTGCAAGAGCTACCAATGAACTTATTGAGAGGCGAGTTCGGTTCATTTTATTTCACGTTCGGGACCGCTCAATTGGCCGCCTAGATCGTGCGATTTAGCCTTTAGACTACTTTTTGTGCCAACATTGGACTAATCGGATGGACCATTTGAGGCGCAGTCAAGGTCAATATTTGCATGTAATAATCTTCAAACATTAAATTATATGGACCGTACTATCGATTGAAATAAATATTTCATGAATTTTTCTGAATTTTATGTGTTTTTTTTAATAACTTTCCTATAGCTTTTAAAAACTCACCCTTTATATGCATATTCATATACATATATGAACATATAAAATGGACAAACCAAAGGAATTATATCACACTAAATTTTTGGTATAAAAAAGATAAAATATAATGTTTTTTTAATTTAAGAGTCATATCAAAAATAAAGACAATTATCAGGAACACCCTATTGAATTGAAAACAAAAATATTTAAAAAATATATTATATTAACTACCTCTCTTACTCTTGCAGTACTTTTTTGCTTTGTTATTGTTTTTCTTATACTTTTTCTATTTTATGCCAAAGCATAAACGTAAAATCGTTCCTCTTCAAGTATAATATGCATACACATACACACATATAATGACAAAACGTTGTTTCTATTGTCTCCCGCTCGATCTTCTTCTACATTTGCATATGTTGTTCTCTATTTTCTATTCTTTAATTATTGTTGAATTTTCCCTCATTCTCAACTCTTCCTATCTATTGAGGGGTATAAAAAAAAAGTTATCAAATTCAATCATCTCCACGCCTCTCAGATGTCGCTTCGATCGTTCCTCTTCATAAGAGTACTATAAGAAATATTATATTGTTACATAATCAAAGTGCTCCATTATCTCCCTAGTGAGTACACTATAAATCTAAGCTTTCACCACACTTATTTGTCCAGCAAAAACAAGTGTGCTTATACTTAAGCTTAGTGTACACGATTGCCAGGTCTGACAATCATTGTCAGATCTGCAAACGTCTGACAATGTGTGAAAATGAGCTGACAATGAGCTGAAAATTTTAATTTGTGTGTACACGGTTTGCAGATATCTACAAACATCTGCAAATCTGTTGCCAAATATTTGTCTGACAATGTCGACAAACTAATTTGGCCAAATAGCTAGCAATAGATTTGCAAACATTTGTAGATTTTCTGCCAACCGTGTACACACCAAATCAAATTTTGGATCTGCAAATTTATTTTCAGCTCATTGTCACACATCGCATCAGTCAGAAAATTTGTCTGCCAATGAATAAATTTGCAAATGTTCCTAAACTGGCATCTGCAAATTTATTCATTGTCAGACGTTTGCAGAAACGTCAGAAAATGAAAAAAATTTGGTGATCTCCCAATGAATTTTGTGTACACACGATTGTCACATCTGCAAATTAATTTGTCTTCAAAATGATTGATGAACAAATTTTTCTGCAAATCAATTTGGTGTGTAGACGGTTGTCAGCTTGCGTGTACACGATTGCCAGATATCTACAAATTAATTGGCAGATATTTGTCTGCAAATTAGGAGCCAAACCATTTGTCTGCAAATTAATTTGGTGTGTACACGATTTTCAGCCATTCGAGACAAATTTTTCAGTGACAGATCTGGCAATATTTGCAGATCTGGCAATCGTGTACACTTAGCTTTAGTCTTTTAAAATTCTCCAACTTCATCTTGTGCAAAGATAAAGCTGGAGATCATGATTGGTCGTCTTGCCTAGCAACTAAATGACGCTTAGGGATTAAGTGAAGCTTTGAGTCCAGTTGTTTTGTTAAGCTATATTCAGCTTCGTTTAGAGTGGTCACCAAATACATTATAATTAGAGTCTGTCTTTTTCTGTATCCCGTCCTATTAACACGCTGTTACACTAAAATCTAAGTTGACATGTGAAATTTAGAATCAATTAAATGTAATAGACAACTTGATGTTACATAAATAAACTATTGTTAAAAATAACAAAGTGTGTTTTCCTGTGTTTAAATAAAACACATAATTGGCGCACTCGGGAAAAAAAGTTCGGTGCGAGGAATAATTATAAAAACAAAACATCCCAAAAAATAATAAATCACGTGCACATATTATTAAAGTTACGCTGTGGAAATCTTTTTGAAAATCCCTTAAATATAAACTATAATCCAAATAATAAGTTCTGAAAAAAAAAATTTAAGTAGAATAAAATCATACAAAAGCGTTAACATAAAACAATAAGAAAAAAAAAAACAAGTGAAGAACACGAAAAACTGTACTTAACAAAAATTCCAGCACCCAACTAAATAAAACGCTTCTACCGCATAAGAAACATAAAAAAAATCTGATATTTTGAAAAAATCAAAATCAAAAACAATACGAACAGAAAAAAAAATTATAAAACATAAAAAAAATATAAATAAAAAGTAAAACAATTTGAAGTGAATCATCTGTAACCGCCTTAAATGGAAGCGGCTCACAAGGAAGGAAAGTGGAATAACTGAATAACGAGTGAGTACCTTTACCTAGTCCCAACCTTAATCTTGGAAACCTGAACGATGGCATTCATAGATCCTGTGGATAAATTTAAGTTAACTTTAGAATTAATTACTAAGATTCCTGAATTTGATGGTAACAATAAAAATTTATTATATTTCCTGGACAGGGTAGATTCTCTTATGTCAACAATAGAATCATTTGAAGATTCTGCAAAGAACCTTCTCTTAGGATACATAAAGGACAAAGTAGTAGGAAAGGCCAAGTGTCAACTACAAAGACATGGTAGACAAAATAATTGGTCTGAAATTAAAACAATTTTGAAAAATAATTTTGGTGAGAGGTTGTCTGTGGAAAAATTATTAGATAGTATTCAACAACAAGAGTTTCAACAAACATTGAAGATTATTATCATAGGATAAATAATTTGCTTAGTAGAATTAATGGTGTTTATTTTCTTGAAAACAATAACAGTGATATAGGTGCGATTATTGAATCAAATAACAGGATTGCTCTTCAAGCATTTAAAAATAATTTACCTGAACCAACAAAGTCTATTATACTAAGTCGGAATCCTAAGTCCTTGAACGATGCTTTCAAAATCATTGTTGAAATCAATCATCAACGGTTAGGATCTTATTCTCATTTTGGTGAAATAGGTAGGTCTCAAAATAATTCAAATCAGAACTACAAGTCCTATGGTCAAAACAGGCAGGTTAATAATTTTACCGATCGGGGTTCGTCAGGTCATAATAATTCTTTTTCTGATTCAAGAGCATCACGTCAATACAATAACAATAACCCGGGCGGGCAGTCACGTCCATATAACAACTACAATAACAGAGGTCAATCACGACAAAATAACAGCTCCAATTACAGCGGGCAATCACGTCAAAGTTACAATAACAATAACATCTATCAATCACGACAAAACAGTAGCCATGCGACTAGTGGTCAATCGCGAAACTCTAATAGGAATAGACAGCCCAACAGCACGGAATCTATGGACATTACGCTAAACGAAGACATGCAAAATAATAATGACCATTCTAACAACCGTCAACATTTTTCAGATGGTCAAAGAAACAACTACCCTATTTAGTATTTCAAAACAACATTAAACCTTTAAGGTGTTCTTAAAACTGAGTCTGCGAGAATCCCAATATTTTTTTTAATGAAGAAGAAGAAGTTTATGCTAACAACTGTTTTGAAGACAATTCATTTAATGTCTTCTGTAGCGAAGCTTTCGATTCAGATATAAACGATAAAATTTTGGCAAAACATTTAAGTTCAAATGATGCTTCTAGCCTTAAATCTTTGCTCCGCTCTTTTAAATCAATTTTTTATAAGGAAGGTGACGACCTTACATTTACTAACGAAATCAGCCATCAAATAAAAACAAAAAACGAAATTCCGATTTATAGCAAGCTCTATCGCTATCCAGAAATTCACACAGAGGAAGTCGATCGGCAAATAAATGAGATGCTTAGACAGAGGATAATTGTACCCAGCCATAGTCCCTACAATTCGCCAATTTGGGTCGTTCCTAAGAAGGACGATTACGATGGAAAGAAACAATGGCGAATTGTAATCGATTATAGGAGGCTCAATGAGCAAACAATCGATGATGGTTTTCCTATGATTGGTTCAGACGAAATTTTTGACAAGCTAGGCAAATGCAATTATTTTTCTGTCATAGATCTCGTAAAAGGATTCCATCAAATTGAAGTTGACCCGCGCGATAGAGCTAAGACAGCTTTTTCGACAAAAAGGGGTCACTATGAATTCCTAAGGATGCCTTTTGGTCTCAAAAACGCTCCCAAGACGTTCCAACGTTTGATGAACCACATCCTCAAAGATTTCATAAATTTAATTTGTGTTGTTTATCTAGATGACATCTTGATTTTTTCTACAAGTTTTCAAGAGCATCTGCAAGCTCTCAGAAAAATACTTCAAGTCTTGAAGGATTACAACTTGAAAGTTCAAATTAACAAATGCCGTTTTGCGGAGTTGTCGACATCTTATTTAGGACATGTTGTTGCTAGTGACGGTATCAAACCGGACCCCAAAAAAGTCAAATCCATTGTAGAAATGCAAATACCAAACAACATCAAAGGCATTAAGCAATTTGTTACAGCCGCCCCCTAAATCGAAAAGACTAAAATTTTGTGACCAAGGGGTCACTGGATATCCACTGCTGGAGGGAACGTACCTACTCCATGCTCCCGATTACATAGCTTGAACAACAGGTGGTTGTTTGTAGTTTGAACAACCTTAATTTGTTGGCCTTTGGTTGTCATCGACAGTACGGATGCACAGAGGAGTATTCGACCCCAAAATCCGGTCATAAGTGAACGGAAAAAAAAATCGCGTTCGAACCGTTAATTTTCGCTTTTCTCAGTCCTCAATACCCATTCTAACTAAAACCGGTTTTAAATGATAACTTTTGACCCCCTTGTCACCAAAATCTTAGTCTAAATCTAGTCTATTTTATAAGCTCACGCTACATAAGTCTATTTTGTGTCCTAATCACTACCACTGCAGTCTGTTTTTTTTATTATGATTTGTGATGTTTGTGAAAAAAATCTAATGGATGTCCAAAGTTAACGTATGTACTTTATTTTAGTACAGAAATTTAGATATATTTTTTTGATAAAGTGTTAAAAATCGAGATGACAAAAATGCATAGAAAAACATAAAAATTTATGTAATTTTCCGCATAAAAAAAGGTGTTTTTGTTATAGTTCCGGGTACGGTCGGGCAAATTTTTTTCTTCTATATTTAACTGTAAATCTTTGCCATCCTATGTACATAAAAAAAAGGCACCCATCTTGTCACATTTTTTTAATGGATTTTTTTATTATTGAGGTATTTTCAGTCTATTTGTCCTTTGATTTTTAAAAAATTATGATTATTATTATGTTTGTTGTGTTTGATCTGAAATATTAACAATTTTTATTAATTTCATGCATAAATTATTAAAATTAATTAAGTTAAATTGACAAAAAAAAAATGAATTATTTTTTTTTTTTTTAATTTAACCCGAAAATTTTGTTCAGTGTAACTTTTTAATGCATCATAAGCTATAGAATAATGTTTTAGGCCGATTCCAATGAGAAAAACATACAAAATATTTTTGACCAGATTTTGAGGTCAAATACTCCTCTGTGGGATGGATGGGACTTCATCTGAACAGAAAGAAAAAGAAAGTAACAAAATTATTCTTGCCTCAACAAAAGAAATCAAAAATAAAAGAAAAGTTTAATTTATTTGAAAGATAATCCAACCTCCATTCTGCTCTGTCTGTTGTGTTGATCGTCTTATTTATGTTTATTTATGTAAAGTAAATAAAATAAGAACAAAGAAGGGGAACCTCATATATGTCAGTTGAAGCCGACTGGAAGCGTGAAATAACTAAAAATAAGAAACAATCAAACTTCCAGTCATGGGAAAGGTTGTTTTAGCTTTAGGTGGGTGGTGGATAGTGATTGTCACTGAACTATCACTGTGCCAAAGTATTGGCTTTGACGTTTATGAAAAAGCCAACACCTAATTCGAAATGAAATTAGCTGATAGGTAAACTTTTAATAAGCGCTACTTCGACATTAGTGTCACTGTTAGTAGACGGCGGTCTACCACACCGCATCCTGGGACAGACTTTACAGAATTTACATTACATACGTTTTATAGAATTTACGGTTTTTGAATTGTTCTCACATGACACACAGTGTAAATTTGGTATAAGAACCAAAACTATTCGAATAAATACGAAAATATAAGCCACATTTGCGGGCGGTAAATGACATAAGCATCCACGAAACATGTCTATTGGACCTTACATTTTTGTCAGTTCACCAGTTCTTTGGTAATGCCCAAACATAAGACACCGGGTAGTGACAATCCGTTTCATTTGCGTTTATGGTTAGGCGATTAGAGATTCGTCCTTAAAAAATGGCTGTAATGGATAGAAAGGGTTGATAAAGGAGGAGAGTGACTTGGTGAAAACAGTTTAGTTTTATTCCTCCTTAGATATATTTCACCTCCTTGAGAATGGAAGACTGGAAAGGCAGGTAGTTTTGAACCTGCCCGGGAAGTATTAGCTTTCCTGGAAGAATTCTGAACAAGGACGGGAAAGATCATTACCTATACATAACAAAAAGAGGGGAAGCTTGCTATGTAGATATTCAAATAGTTGATAACGGGTGAAGTGTAGGATATAGGTACGATGTAAATGAGAAAAAAAAAGAACTGTGATATGGGGTGATGTGTGCGGTGTCCATATACTTGACCGTTTTTACTGTTATCAACAATAGACGATTATTAAACGTCAATTAATTTTCAGTATTCAGTTCAGTTCAAAAACACTCTATTACCAAGACCGGAATCTCAGACTGACATTTCGGTTTGCCTACAAGCTAAAAAGCACTAAATGTGAGAAAGTGTGCGTGAAATGATGCAAAAAACCAAACACATTCTCACAATTAGTGCTTTGGCCCATCAAAATGCTTCATTATAGTAATCAGCCCCATCTAAATGCTTCATTTTGAATGCTTCATGGCCTCGTTCAAAAACTAAACAATCCTTACCAACGGAATCTGAAGTGCTGACATGGTCTTAAATTGGAAGATTTGTATAGCTTTTTAATTTCAATCCAAATAAATGTTGTAAATATGTATATTAAATAAAATAAAATTGACCAAATACATATTATTTAATGATTTATTAGTTTATTATTATTTATTTTGTTTACTTAAATTATTTGCGAATGCAACATGCGCTGCAACCGGTTAAGTATAGTTATTGCAAATGGACAAAAGTGTAACTCAATACTTTGTAAAACAACAAAACAGACAATTTTTTCAGGTGTAGTTTGTTTAGAGCATTTTCTTGGCGACGTTAGAAGTTCAGGTGGAAACAATAGGCGGATGCCTCCGTTTTTTTTTGTACAGACAATGCTACGAGAAGCATACTTGTGAAGTTCCATTGCCAACTTTAGCTAGTTCAGATTCCTCAATTAGATTAGTATTTTCATCATTTAAGCAGTTCGGTAGTTGCAAGACCAAATTTTAGTTTTGTTTGTTGCAGAAATATTCCTGAAAATTTCTTTTTAAGGGACTATGTTAGAGTTGGAATTTTGTTTGTAGTTAGATTTTGGAATAAAAATTTGAGGGAACCATGTTTTAAAAATAAGTTGCTTTGTATAAAGCATCTCTAAGGAATAGAAAAAGGCAATATGTTTACACACAATACCAACTAAATGAGTGCAATAAATAGATTTAAGTAACTTTTTTTTATTCCAGTATGGGGAAACCGAACACCCAATAGAAAAAAACCGATATACGCGCCAAAATCCATACTTCTTGACTAAATAATGTTATCTTCTATGTTTACGCATAAAATTACGAATTTTGTAGCGTATGAACATTTCTAGACATTTTACAATCTGAAAAATTAATTATGCTATGAAATAATTGGCTGCTATTAATGCTAATTTTTTTCTAAAAAGTTGATAAAGGTTAGCCGAAGCGGAAATTTCTTTAATGAACATATGTACCTAAAATATTATTGGCTTTCTCAAAAATATTTTTTACACTAACCTCTGCTTTATACCTGAAAACTATTGTTTATGCATATTTTCTTCTATGTTCTGCATTTATAAAATGTAATCTATGGAAGTATTTACTATATTAAGAAAAACATGTACGTAAAACTCATTAATTTGTTTCATTTTTAGCAGCACTTTTACTAAACATACCCTTCAAACAATAATAAGTAAACTTGAACTTTGGTAACTAAACATTTTTAAGGAATGAATGAAAATTATATTTTGCGTTAAACTGTGGAAATTCACTAAAAAAAACTTCTGTACGTCAACAATAAACATTTATGACGATTACATGTTCTATTGAATTAGTTGTGCATGAATTCAGAACGATTTTAAGACGTTTTCATTTTGTGATATACAGTACCGAGCGAAAAAAATGCAACCGAAAAAGTATGGTACTATCTTTCGCAAGAACTAAGTCATTTTAAATTATAATACTTTGAAATTTAGCATAAAATGTTCAAATTGATTTTTTTTCTTTAAACAGATTTGATTTTTACCCAATCTTACTCCAAGAAAATAGTTATTGTAAAAAATGTTCCTAAACTTGGATTTTAATCCAAGCAAAAAAATGCAAATTCGTGGAAAACTTAAAAAATAACGGATTTATTCATCTTTTTTGAAGAAATTTTGTACTTAAATATTTTAATATTTTGTTGCGAACCCTTTATTGGCAATAACGGCGCGCAACCTATTAGGCATTGAGTCAATCAACGACACCAAATAGCTCGCAGATATTTGTTCCCATTCAGTCCTTATTTGTTCCATCAACTCGGTACAATTTGAACGATTTCGCTTTCTTATCTCCCAATTTACATGATCCCATAAATTCTCTATGGGATTGAGGTCGGGAGATTGTGCTGGCCAGTTCAAAACATGAACCCTCTTCTCTTCTAAGAAGTTTCTTACCAACCGGCTGGTGTGTTTTGGGTCGTTGTCGTGTTGAAATAAGCTGTTTTCAGGCATATTAGACCGCAAATGTGGAAGCATATGGTCTTCCAAAATGCCCTTATACATTTGGGCATTCATCCGGCCGCTTACTTGACAAATCGGGCACACGCCTTGACGAGAAAATGAGCCTTTGAAAAAGCCCAACTACAAATTTGATTTCATGAATATTTTAAATTGCTTACCCCACATCATTATTGATACTCCTCCATGTTTAATTGTCGGAACTTGATATCTAGGGTTGTACCTTTGTCCCGGGGGCCTTCGCACATACCTAATGCCATCTGACGAGAACAAGTTGAACTTGCTCTCATCACTCCATAAAACTTTTGTCCATTGCTCAATGTCCAATGCATATGGCGCTTTGCAAAATCTAGCCGTTTCTTCCTATTGATGGAACTGATGTATGGTTTTCTAGCTGGTCGTCTTGCATACAGTTTTGACTCCACTAATCGTCGCCTAACTGTGTGTACCCCTACGTTAACATCAAAATGTTCATTCATGTACTGAGTAACTTCCACTGCAGTTTTAAGGGGATTAACTTTAACCTGTCTTATGATCTCACGATCTAATATGGAAGTTGTTTTGCGTGGACGGCCACTTCCCACTTTGCGATTGATGTCCCCTTGTTCCCGATATCGGGATATAATACGCGATATTGTTGATGTTGCTACACAAAACTCCAAAGCGATATCCTGCATTAATCTTCCGTTGTTAACAGCGTTAATTATTGCTTCTTTGCATCCAATCGATAGTTGCTTCTATAAATTGCATATTCCAATTAATTGAAACCGAAGAATACATTTTATGTACCTACCTTTCTAGTCATATTTGCCATTTGCATTTTTTTTGCTCTCAGTAAAATTATGTTTTTCTAATTAAATGTAAATTTGCAAACACTAGAGGGAGACCAATTACATATTGCTGTTATAAACAGAATGCCTACACAATAAGTACAAATATCCGAAACGGAAAAACAAAATTTTACCGTTACGAAAGATAAAGCAATAATAATTGATTTTGGTGTGACCGTTTGCATTTTTTTTGCTCGCTACTGTATGTCAAAGTTTACATTTTATTTGCTCTGCATTTATTCAACAGGTTCGCTATAATCGTTCTGATTACTTTTTTAAAACATTTGTGTTCCTTTGATGCATAGTTTTTTTTTGATAGCAAATACATGTATGCTTCCATCAATCAAGAATGTTATGGATAAGATATTTTTCGATTATACCTAACTCTTTTTTTTAAATATACAAACTATAAATATACTTGGATTAATTAAATTGATACAGATTTTAATTACTTGCAAACAAAATATTTGGGCCGTTCGTTAACGAAAATTTATTAGAATTCAATACAAAAATTGCACTCGCACCCTTAAATTGATGGTTCTTCGAACGCATCTTTGATACAAAAATCCGGGGATTATTATGAAATTTAAAGAATTTCGTAGTGATTACTGTAAATTAGTGAATTAATTATAATAAACTGATGTTGAACATGCTTTTTTCAAGACAAAAAGGTACATTGGTTCACTATCCACAAAATGCCTGCAAAATTAAAGCTTAAAACTGACTTTTTCATCGAAAAAAGTATAAAGAAAAACCTGAAAAAAACTTATTAACCCCTCCATTTTGTTTTTGGTTTGCAAAGTGCCGCTAGCCCACGGCATCGTTTTTTTTTTGTTTGTGCTCACATCTATTCATGGACTAATTGTCAAAATTACAAATACAACAATGTAAACAAACGGGTTTTGGAGAGTGAAACGTACGAAAGATTCCGGTCTTGGTAATAGAGTGTTTTTGGTTCAGTTGTGATTGTATCTTCTGTGCGGTGCGTCGTCACGTCTGGCGATTGATTTGTGTTTTTTTATATATTATGGTGAGATAGAGTGTTCAACCTTACCATTTTAAGAAATTAATTAAAGTAAAACAAAAAAAAAAAACTGAATAATTAACCAAAAAAAAAACGACAAATAGTGAAACAGCCAAAGAAAAAAATACCAAATCAACAGGGATACAGCACAATATCATTGTATATATATTTCTTATAGTACTATTATGAAGAGGAACGAACGAAGCGACATCTGAGCGAGGTGGAGATGAAAGAATTTGATCCCTTTTGATCCCTTTTATTTGTGTACCCCTCAATAGTTGTAGAGTTAAGAATGAGGGAACATTTAAAAATAATCAACGATAATTAAAGAATAGAAAATAGAGAAGAACATACGCAAATGTAGTAGGAGATCGAGGGAGATAATAGAAACAACATTTTGACATTATTTGTGTGTATGCATATTATACTTGAAAAGGAATGATTTTACGGTTATGCTTTGGCTAGAAATAGAAAAAATGTAAACAAAAATAGAAACGAAGCAAAAAGGGTTGCAAGAGTACTTTTTGCGGTTGGAAGTAAAAAAAATTAGTACTTTTTTGAAATTAATTACAAATGCTTAAATAATTCTTACAACAGGTACATGGTAGTATTTTAAAGAGAAAAATATGGTTAATATAGAATATTAGGATATTGATTTTTGAAGGGATTATATTAATAATACAAGGCATAAAGAAAAGCTTTTAGCTTTTTATTAAAAAAATCGAATATAAGATGAAAGAGGAAAGTCTAGAATACTCTGAAAGCGAGAAGCGCCAAAAAGTGAATGAACCAAATCAAAATGTAAGAATACAAAAAAGTGTGTTCCGATAAAAGCGATACAAGGGTATTATCAGATAATAGATAAAAAACTGAATCTTAAGTGTGATTTGCAGTTCATAATTTCAACAATTTGTACGTTGTATTTTCTGACGTTGAGTTTTAATTTAAGTATAGGTACTAGGATTTGTAGTAAACTATGGTAAAATAATGACGCAATAATATGCGTCGAGACCATGAGTTGTGTTGCGTCTTAAAGAGCTTTAACTAATAAAAAATTCCAGAAATATGGAAATATTTTTGATACAAAGTGACTTTATTTGAAGAGGTTTATATTTATATTTTTTATATGTAATCTAAAAAATATATTTAAAAAAGCATTAAAATTTAATTTTATGATATCAATTTGTTGTTTATAAGTTTACAACATACAATTTCGCAAAAAAATCAATAATTTCCTATGAAATATGTGAGAGATACATTAAAAATTACTCAAAACTATACTTTCTTGAACACTTTTCATTGCTCATTTCCCACAAGTTGCAATTTTCGAGTTAGGTAACTTTCATTTTAAAGGTGCGAGGTACTATAAAATGTATAAAGAGTTACGAAGGTAGTTAGTAAAATGAAAAAAATATTTTCAATAATAACCACAGGAAGGCAACCCTGTCTATTTCTATACTGTTTTTTAACCATGTTTTGCATACTTCTTCTACGTACATATGTATATCTTAATAAATTTAACATTATTTTTTTTAATATTTGTTTTGAAAAAATTGCATGGCTTAAACATTAAGTAGATTAGATTAGCAGTATAACGAGGAATAGGCCTATTGGGGACACCTCGAAAAAAAAACGCGTCTAGTATTCTACCCCATTGGGTGATGTGGAAAAGAATACGAAATGCTTTTTCTTTTTTTAAATTCTAGGTAGGTACTATTTTTAAACAGATTCTCTAAAAATAGGTAAGTATAGTGAAATGTTCTATGTACATATGTACATAAAATTTTTTCATTGCATGAAGTTTTTATATGGAAGTTAAAAATTCAATTCTGTACATCCTGTTAAGCCGTTAAAAAAAAAAACAACAAAAAACGACCTACTTTTGAATATACCTTTAAATGTGTGCAATTTTGATTGTGTTTGTACTTGATACGTACAAATAACAAATAATACGCAATAATAACAACAACAAAACAATTGAATATATTTAAAATCTTCAATGCATCATATGCCAAATATGGCAACATTTCATTTGCACAAAAATTGAAAATTGAAAATTTAGAATCAAACGAGAATTATTAAATTCAAAATACCTACAACCAGCGTTAAAGTATACATAGCTACAAACATATGTATTTGTATATGCCAAATTTGGCAACATTTCATTTGCACAAAAATTGAAAATTGAAAATTTAAAATCAAACGACAATTTTTAAATTCAAAATACCTACAACGTTAAAGTATACATAGCTACAAACATATGTGTGTATATACATATCTCCTCTGCATTGCCACGTGGAAGCAAAAAAAAAGTAAACAAATATTATTCCTTCTTGGTTTGACATTCGTATTTTGGCGAACTCAGCGAACTCCCTCAGACATATATGTTTATGCAACTTAAACAAATACACTCCTCTCATTCTTTTTATACAGTCATTTTCTCCTCATTCTTAACTCTACACCAAGCTTTTTGATACACGCAGCGCCATTGACGTCGTGGAGATGAAATAAAAAATTTCGTTCCATAGGAGTACTATAAGAAATATATATACAATGACAATATTAACAATAAAATATTCAACAATTATAAAAGGGTGAGTTTGTGAGAAGTGTAGAAAAAAAAAATTTGAAAGAACACGGAAATGTGTGGAGCTAAATTTAATAAGTCTTTCTATTATTTTAATAGGAGTATTTGGCGGTTTCCAATAAAAGCCTACGAAAGTTGGGGCCGCCCTCCCTTCTTCCTTTTTCTTGTGGGACGTCCTATCGAGCATACATTTTGGCGCTTCCGACTTGGTGTTCAACCAGAGCCTTCGTCCTGAGGCAGGCAACATTGCCCTCTGTGAAGACATCACCATCATAAGGCAGTTGTGCTGGTCGCAAGTGAGCAACGAAGAAAACGGATTTGTTACCACAAACCCTTATAAAAAAAGAATAAGGGTCACGTGAGTCTTTTTAAGAAAGGAAAACTATACCTAATATTTTTCAATTAAATAAGAACAAAAAGAACCTTAAAGCTATCACCCAAAAAGAAAAACTAAAAGAAACCAAAAAATCTTACTTAGAGATATTTTGAAATCATAAAGCTCCTAAAAGTTAAAGGTATATTTGATGCGGCAAATTATTTGACATAAGGGTAGATAAGAAACCAAAAAAACGCAAAAAGCAAACAAAAAAAATAAACCACTATTAAAACGTAAAGATAGTTAAACATTCTTAATTTTATAAGACTTAAAGCTATGTAATTGAGAACTTAAAAAGATTAAAACATAAAGACATAGTTAAAAATTCTAAATTCTAAAGTTATAAGACTTAAAGATACTTGGAAACCTAAAATTTATTAAAACATAAAGGTAGTTAAAAATTCTAAGTTTATAAACGTAAAGTTACAAGAAAAACATACAGCTATTATAACTTAATGATATCTAAAATTCTAAAGCCTTTAATACTTAAAATTATCCTAAAACATAGAGATTAAAATTTAAGGATATTTAAAATTACTAAAGCTTTTAAAACTTAAAGGTACTTAAAAATCTTAAACTATAAAAATTTAAAGCTACTTAAAAATTTAAAATTATAAAAACTTACAGCTGCGTAAAAATTTAAAATTATAAAAACTTACAGCTACATAGAAATTTAAAATTATAAAAACTTACAGCTACTTAGAATTTAAAATTATAAAAACTTACAGCTACTTAAAAATTTAAAATTATAAAAACTTAAAGATATTAAAGCTTTTAAAACTTGAAAGCCAACCACATGGTTCGCGACCACGGTGTCAAAAGTTGTAAAAATACATAATCGCCTTTGTAAATCGACGATCCATTTTTTTTAAATATTTTGTAAAAATTTCCATTTTGTTAAATCCTAATAGGAACGTGTTGCGGAAGTTTTATAAAATCGTAAATTTATACCATCTCTCATTGTAAACCCCGTTTTTGTGTCCTTTTTTTTTTTATTTCATTTCAAATTTCCAGTCGAATTGGGTCAATTTTCGATGACCTTGTTATTAGTAGGCACCTATACAGAGCTCTATCTAGGTAGCGTCAATGCATAAAGATAATTATTCAATTTTTTTGTCAAGTTGGGAGGCAACAAGGGGGCGTAGAGTACGCTTAACTTTTGTACATTGTTTGACTCTTATAATATTTGTATATGTAAATAAAACTCCACTTCCGTTTCATTGAAAAAAAAAACAAAAAATAATGTTTTTTTTCACGTGAATTGGCATGAATTTGAAAATCCGGAAAATGGATGTACTAACTGAGTGAAAGAATTTCTAGGGGTGTGGAAGGGGGCGAAACTAACCGGAGGCCTAATGGAGTGATCTGAACGGTATTGGACCGTTATGTTTGGGGGAGTTCAAAATTTAAAGGCCGACGAACTTCCAGGTTGGGTGGGAAAATTGGCCTCGCTGCACAGACAACCAGCAGCGCCCTAGTGTGGTGAAGTCCGTCCGCGGTCGTTTCGGTAATTTTTCGTGAGGCCTGTTTTGTGTTTTGTTGGGAGGTGAGGTCTAGCTTCGGGGACAAGATCCCCCCCCATTCCGGCGAGCTGAGCCGTGCTTCGCCAGCAGGCCGCGTTTCCGAACTAGGCATTCCGTTCCTTTTCCTTTTCGATCCGTTCCCTTTTCCTAATCCTAGATCCTGCCTAAGCCACCATACCTACCCTCTTTCCTTACATCCTCTTGCCTCGCAACAAATGGCGCCCAACGTTTAGGTTTTTGTAGTTTTCATATTTGTTTTTTTTTTTGTCGTGATAGTCCTAACCAAACTCGCTATGGATTTTCAAGGATCGTAAGTCTGCTTCAAGAAGGTCTCTGACGTACTTAGAAGTATTGCGACAATTCCTTGAAAGTTCATAGCGACCACGGTTAATGTGTGTTTTCTGAACTTGCTGTAAATTTTTAGTTTCCGTAAGTCTTAACTAAGAAGGCCACGGGCGGACTTAGGTTAATTGCGACGGATAAATGAAAATTTACAGCGACGACCGTACCCTTACCCTGTATTGTTTTTCCTTTATCCTATCCTTAACTTTATTTTTCTTTTCTATCCAAATTTTATCTTCTTAACCTTTTGTCCAGTTTTATTTAGTTTTCTTTTGGAATTGCGCCCGTGTTTGGAAATGGTTCGAACATCGTTGCGATGATTCCAAACAATATTCGAGTTTTCGAAACTTTCTCTCTTTATGTCTGTTATCTCTTCAATACCAAGCCTTCAAAGAAAGTCCTTGAGACAGACTTGAATTGCGGGTTTGAAGAAGATAACATTGTAACGTAAAATTGTCAAATGTTTATAGTTTCCACTCATTTTCGCCACACCAAGGGATCAACATTTTAGTCCGTCCGATGTCTTATTTAATGGATACGCCAGTAGGGTCACTCCAGATCGTCAAAGGGTATACAACAAACAGCTTCCTGAAACACCCCGTATGCTTATAGAAAACAAACAACCAAAAATACACATAAGATAAAACAACTCATACAAACACTTACCTATAATTAAATCAGTTACCTATATTAAAACTAGTTTTTTTGTACATCTACAAATCTTAATATATACACTGAAAAAAAAACAACGTATACATTGAAATATCATTTATTTCAAATACTATATTTTAGTTATACCTCAAATATTTAATAGCACATAAAAAAAAAAAAAAAAAAAAAAAAAAAAAAAAAAAAGTTATAAAAAGGTGAGTTTAAGAAAAATTGAATACCTATACGTACATAAATATTTAAATACCTTTATTCATTTTCGTTTACAAGTATTTTTTTTTCGTTTATATACTGTTTCTCTATTTTTTATTACTTATTTTTGTTCAACTTTTTGTTTAGTTTTTATCAACAGCTCTCGTTAGCTGTTATACATTAGAAAAAAATTGAAAAGTTTTTTTTTCTTGCAAATTTTTTTTTGTTTCTTAATTTAAATTTTAGGTGTTCCACTTCACTTTTTAGTTTTACAGTCAGTAAAAGTAATTTAAGTGCATAATATTTTTTTTTAAAAAAGAAAATTATACTTAATAAAATAAAAAATAAAAGATATAATCTTTTATTAGATTTTAATTTTTTATTAGATTTTTATTTTCAACTTCAAATGTTAAGAAATTTTAACTTGGTTGAATATAGTTCGTAGTAAGTTTTTGGATAAAAACTTATGTTAGATGAACTGAAATTTTGGAAAAATTGCGTCTTGACAAGGTGCCTCACTCAGTCAACTGATGAGTCCATGTGAGTTCCACCCGGACGAAACGCCAAATTTTTTCAAGGACTAAAGGCTGCAAGCTATTTTGAATCAATAATTTAACAAGTCCGAAATATAGTGCATTGTCTTCTACTTTGCTTGAATTTTTTCAACAGTATATAGAATTTGTATTATGACAAACCTCTTTTATAAAACTTAAGCTAAGCCCTGAGCTATAATCTTTTATTAGATTTTAATTTTTTATTAGATTTTAATTTTCAACTTCAAATGTTAAGAAATTTTAACTTGGTTGAATATAGTTCGTAGTAAGTTTTTGGATAAAAACTTATGTTAGATGAACTGAAATTTTGGAAAAATTGCGTCTTGACAAGGTGCCTCACTCAGTCAACTGATGAGTCTATGTGAGTTCCACCCGGACGAAACGCCAAATTTTTTCAAGGACTAAAGGCTGCAAGCTATTTTGAATCAATAATTCAACAAGTCCGAAATATAGTGCATTGTCTTCTACTTTGCTTGAATTTTTGCGTAAACCTTTGTATATGAAAAAGTTTTCATATACAAAGATGTAACCAAAAAATATAACCACACCAAAATACAAACACAAAGAAACAAATGTGTTTTCCTCCTCACTCAGACTTTCGTTAATTTTCTATAGTCTTTCTCTATTTCAAATTATAATATTTTTAAATCTCCAAAGTCTCCCGACTGAAAATCCATTTCTCCATGAATGTCTTGATTAGACGTTCCACAAAAAATATCTAGATGCCGCCCTATTCGACTTCCACCATGAGAGTACCTACTATAGTTTTCATATACAAAGCTCGAACTTAATCAGATTGGTTCACATTTTGTCCACAGTCACAAACCCAATTAATTTAGCCGAGACACATTTCAGCCCAACCGTCCCTATTCCCTTTGTATATGAAAACCATAGTACTCTCATGGTGGAAGCTTTGTATATATCGGGTGATTTTTTAAGAGCTTGAGAACTTTAAAAAAAAAAAAACGCATAAAATTTGCAAAATCTCATCGATTCTTTATTTGAAACGTTAGATTGGTCCATGACATTTACTTTTTGAAGATAATTTCATTTAAATGTTGACCGCGGCTGCGTCTTAGGTGGTCCATTCGGAAAGTCCAATTTTGGGTAACTTTTTCGAGCATTTCGGCCGGACCCAAATTTCTTCGGAAATGTTGTCTTCCAAAGCTGGAATAGTTGCTGGCTTATTTGTGTAGACTTTAGACTTGACGTAGCCCCACAAAAAATAGTCTAAAGGCGTCAAATCGCATGATCTTGGTGGCCAACTTACCGGTCCATTCCTTGAGATGAATTGTTCTCCGAAGTTTTCCCTCAAAATGGCCATAGAATCGCGAGCTGTGTGGCATGTAGCGCCATCTTGTTGAAACCACATGTCAACCAAGTTCAGTTCTTCCATTTTTGGCAACAAAAAGTTTGTTAGCATTGAACGATAGCGATCGCCATTCACCGTAACGTTGCGTCCAACAGCATCTTTGAAAAAATACGGTCCAATGATTCCACCAGTGTACAAACCACACCAAACAGTGCATTTTTCGGGATGCATGGGCAGTTCTTGAACGGCTTCTGGTTGCTCTTCACTCCAAATGCGGCAATTTTGCTTATTTACGTAGCCATTCAACCAGAAATGAGCCTCATCGCTGAACAAAATTTGTCGATAAAAAAGCGCGAAACACATTTCGAACCGAACACTGATTTTGGTAATAAAATTCAATGATTTGCAAGCGTTGCTCGTTAGTAAGTCTATTCATGATGAAATGTCAAAGCATACTGAGCATCTTTCTCTTTGACACCATGTCTGAAATCCCGCGTGATCTGTCAAATACTAATGCATGAAAATCCTAACCTCAAAAAAATCACCCATTATATACTTTCTTCATTATAAGGAATTTTGGTCTGAAAAATATCAAATTATATTAAATATCAAAACAATTAACAAAAACTTACTCTTCAAATCCGAAATCCATTGTTTTGTTTTGCAAAATTGATTGTCATTTTTGACAGGTCACAAAAATTCCATAAGTTTCTATTTTAGCCCAGTCCTTCATTTTGTTTTTTTTTCCCACTCACATGTATTCACCGATAGCGAATTTGAGAGAGTTCACCTCGAATTTGAGAGAGTTCACCTCGAATAAAATTTGAGGGTGATTTAGGTAGGACGGGTACCAGTCGGGACTCTAGATAATATATTTCCTCTATGTTTAAGACCATGTCAGCACTTCAGATTCTATTGGTTAGGATTGTTTAGTTTTTGAACGAGGCCATGAAACATTCAGAATGAAGCATTTAGATGGGGCTGATTCATTGACATACTATACATGGACTGCTAGTGGTGTGAATTTTCCATACAAAATTTGAATAAAAATGGTTCCACTTCAAATTAGCTACACTAGCCCTTTCAGGCACAGTGGCAAAAAAAGTTATGAAATATTTAGCGACATCTGTTTTTATTTAGTTGAGATAAGCTTTTTCTGACATAGAAAGTATTGACATCTAGCATAATTTGTTGAAGACAAACGATGCCATGTTTTTTTTTTTATGTTATTGAAAAATTTTGACAGTTCGTGCAAAATGAAGCAGAAGCTGGCTGTGCGCTGTGAGTATTTTGTTTAATTTATGTATATTTTTCAAAATAAAACATTTTAAATTTCACAGTGAATACTTCAAATCGCCACACAACTTCTAACCAACTCTAATTACCACAACGGAACTGCCGGGTATAGGTATGTATCTCTGGGAAACTACCAGTCGAGGCTAATTAAACCGAAGCCCTCGCCTCACTCAACAAAAGAGTATCTTTTACCTAAAACATTTGTTTATCTTTTAGCCACAAAGCTATACATATGTACATACATATGCGCAGCTCAAACGTAAACGCAGAGGAGTTTACTTTAAACGTGTGCGCTCGCAATCGCGCTCCACTGCCATGCTGCTGCTGTTGTTGCTGTTGCTGTTGCTGTTGCAGTGGGATGGCAATTGACCTCGTGAATAAAGTTTATGGATGGCTCACATCACAGCTTGAAATATGTGAAAATACCCTATTGAAAAACTTTAACTGTGGCCTTGGAATGGTTTTGGTTGTATCCAAAGAATGCACTGAATGGCAGAAAATCTCATGCGCCAGTTTGATTGGCAAAATCAGTGCCACAAATTCTACCAGCCCAATTAAAATCTTAAATTTTGGATTAGCTCTAAACAATGCATTTAAATCAAAGAATAATAAAGAAAACTTAATTCAAGTTTCCAAATGCGTGTGCACTGACATTGAAGCAGATAAGAGCAAGAGATTGCAAAAAGCTGAATCGTTTACAACACAGGGAGGTAAACGACTTACACGAGTTCCCAAGACTTTTGAAGACCCAATATTGATAATGGGCACAGGTTTTGTTATAATAACAACAAAATAGGGTTTTTTAAAGGTTAGGCTTTTAGTTTAGCTTAAACAAAATAGGGGTTTTTAGGGTTGGGCTTTTAGTTTAGCTAAAACAAAATAGGGTTTTTTAAAGGTTAGGCTTTTAGTTTAGCTAAAACAAAATAGGGGTTTTTTAGGGTTGGGCTTTTAGTTTAGCTAAAACAAAATAGGGGTTTTTTAGGATTGGGCTTTTAGTTTAGCTAATACAAAATAGGGGTTTTTTAGGGTTGGGCTTTTAGTTTAGCTAAAACAAAATAAATAATAAATAAAAATAATTACTGGCCCATAAATTGCACAATTTTTGTCAGTTTACTGCGGACTAGATTCTGGTGGCACTCAACATTGTTCTTTTTTGCAACAAAATGCAAAAGTACTTTAGAAAACTGTTCGATAACTTTTTTTATAAACTCATACTTGTGGTTATTTAAAGCATCGCCATCTAATATATGTTTATCCAATTGCTTATAAATATTGCTTAAATCTAAATTTCTAAGCGTACTTAAAACTATTATGCTATAAACATTTTTATTTGTTAGTTTTTTTCTTTTTCTAATACAGTTATATTAGTTCTTACAGTTTTGCATATTTTTATAGTATCCTTATGCGGATATGTAAGAAACCCCTTTGTTTTTAGAGATATTAATTTAGAACTAACTAACTAAGTGAATAGTTTTGAAATGACGAAGCGGTATGTATAGTGATTTCAAATATTTTTTTTGTTAAACATTTTTCCCTATACATTCCGCTCTACCATTACTTATACTATGTTACTACTAGGCTCGCAAACGCCGCCGTGAACAGACGTGTGTTAATACTGCGCGTAGTGGTATCTCTTTCCTATTTTCTCAATCAATTTTACAATTTCTTTCAACTAAAGCGGGAATAAGTCGAAACTATCAAGCATAGAAGAACCTTATACACGGATGGATCCTATGTACACTCCTTGTACAACCCTTAACTATATTCGGAGTGTTTTATACAACAGCGTCTGGATTTTTATATAAATTTCCTGATACAAAAAGTACCTTTCATCAAAGTTATTTGCAGTTTGCTCGTTTTCGATGGGTGCTTCTGCAAAGTCATCAGTTGGATGATCTTGAACTTCATCGATTGGTGGTTCAATCCTAAAAGTAAAAAATTATGTAGAATTTGTAATGAAAACTGAATTATATTACATTTGTTCCATCCTGCAACAAGCTTCGTCAAAGTTATCTACCTGATCGTCTTTAACTTCTTCTTTTCTGTAATTAGACAATTTTAGGTTGAATTTGTTTTGAATAAATGATTACTCTTACATTTGTTCCAGCATGTTATGCATGTTAGGGAAAAGAGTTGGAACTGCATCCTCTGTGAGGCGTTTGTTAGTCCCAAGCGTTTTAATAAATTTTTTATCGAAGTGAAGATCACAGATGAAAAATTTCTGGAGCGGTCGACTTGAATCTATCACTTGGCCATTGAGAGATTCAATAGCTCGTCTCCAGTCTTCTCTGACTACGCCTTTACGAACCAGGCTAAATAATGGTAAAAAAACATGATTTTAGCTAGGATCATAAGTTCCTTAAAAATATACTAACAAGAACAAAGACACATCTGTTCAATTGATGCGAAATGCATCCCAGAATTGAACATTTTTTCATTTTTATATCTTATTTGAATCACTATTTCTTGTTTTTATATCACTATTTATTTTCTTTTTATTTTAATTGTATTTAATCACTACTCAACTTGCTTTCTCAAATCACAACACAAAATAAACAAACATGTGAGAAAAAAAGAAAGAACATTGACATACTATATGTATAGTATGTCAATGAGAAAGAAGCTCCAATGTCAAGTGTCATAAATGTTACACAATTTTTCCGCATAGTCCTCTTTGCGCTAGTGTTTTGTCCGTTAAAAGTGGAACCATCGTGAAGTTGGCTACTAGCAGTCCATGTATAGTATGTCAATGGGCTGATTACTATAATGAAGCATTTTCATGGGCCGAAACACTAAAGCAATATTCACATGAGCACGACCAACGACCAACGAATGAACGAATATTCGTCGATTTTGACATTTCTTTCACATGAGAGTTTTTAATTCGTCGCGAGTTAAGTTTGACATTCACCACCGAAACCAAAACAAGAACGATTTTTTTAGGTTAAGTACGCGCGATTTTTTTATTCGTTGCGAGTGTGGATAATGTGGAACGCGAATAAAGTTTGACAGTTCGTATCAACTATATTTTTTTTCGCGACGAATAAATTTGTTTTCTTAAATTTATTAATATATGATATTGAAAAGTAAAAGTATGCATCATAAATCAAATATAAACTATATTGCTATCGTTTTGTTAAGAATTTGTGTGAGAAATATGTCTTCAAACGTATATAAACTCACATTTTGTAATTCATTCGTCGTTCGTTGGTCGCGCTCATGTGAATGATGCTTAAATGTGAGAATGGGTTTGGGTCAAAAACACTCCATTACCAAGACCGGAATCTCAGACTGACATTTCGGTTTGCCTACAAGCTACTGAGGACTAAATGTGAGAAAGTGTGCGTGAAATGATGCACAAAACCAAACCATTCTCACATTTAGTCCTCAGGCCCATCAAAATGCTTCATTATAGTAATCAGCCCCATCTAAATGCTTCATTTTGAATGTTGCATGGCCTCGTTCAAAAACTAAACAACCCTAACCAACAGAATCTGAAGTGCTGACATGGTCTTAAATTGGAAGATTTGTATAGCTTTTTAATTTCAATCCAAATAAATGTTGTAAATGTATATTAAATAAAATAAAATTGACCAAATACATATTTAATGATTTATTAGTGCTGTTTTTTGTTTACTTAAATTATTTGCGAACGCAACATGTGCTGAAACTGGTTAAGTATAATTATTGCAAATGGACACAAGTGTAACTCAATACTTTGTAAAACAACAAAACAGACAATTTTTTCAGCTGTAGTTTGCTTAGAGCATTTTTTGGCGACGTTAGAAGTTCAGGTGGAAACAATAGGCGGGTGCCTCCGCATTTTTTTTGTACAGACAATGCTACGAGAAGCATACTTGTGAAGTTCCATTGCCAACTTTAGCTAGTTCAGATTCCTCAATTAGATTAGTATTTTCATCATTTAAGCAGTTTGGTAGTTGCAAGACCAAATTTTAGTTTTGTTTGTTGCAGAAATATTCCTGAAAATTTCTTTTTAAGGTACTGTGTTAGATCATGCACGATCATCTCTAATGGAGATGGCACAACAGTTTAATATTCACCTTTGCTGGGTGCCGGGCCATAGAGACATTCCAGGTAACTGTAAGGCAGATGAACTCGCCAGGAACGGTACAGTACAGCCCATTCTACCACGTTTGGCACGTATTGGCATACCAATCGCTACTTGTAAACTGTTGCTAATGCAAGACACTGTGAGGAGGGCAGGCACCAGGTGGAACAACATCACCACGTGTCAAGTCACAAAAAACATCTGGCCAACACTGGATTTAAAACGTTCAAGGTGCTTGCTCTCTCTAAGCAGATCGCATATAAGCTCGATAATAGGTGTCATAACCGGACACTGTCTAATAGGAAAGCAAGCCATGAGATTAGGCGTATTCTCAAATGACTTCTGCAGAAGCTGTATGGACGAGGAAGAAGAAGAAACAGTTCTTCATCTTCTCTGCACATGCCCTGCTCTGGCTCAAAAACGCAAGAATTACCTAGGAGAATTCTTCTTTAACGATCTAAACGATCTAAATCATATCGGCATAAGCAGCCTCTCACGTTTCGTAAGAGACTCAAACTGGTTCCATTGAGCTTAGGAAGAAACCTCAAGATTCATGTGGTATCACAATGTGCCATCAAACTGGCCTAAGTGTGTCCATCTTGGACAGCCACTTCAACCTAACCTAACCTAACCTACTATGTTAGAGTTAGAATTTTGTTTGTAGTTAGATTTTGGAATAAAAATTTGAGGGAACCATGTTTTAAAAATAAGTTGCTTTGTGTAAAGCATCTTTAAGGAATAGAAATAGGCAATATGTTTACACACAATACCAACTAAATGAGTGCAATAAATAGATTTAAGTATCTTTTTTTTATTCCAGTATGGGGAAACCGAACACCCAATAGAAAAAAACCGGTATACGCGCCAAAATCCATACTTCTTAACTAAATAATGTTATTTTCTATGTTTACGCATAAAATTACGAATTTTACAATCTGAAAAATTAATTATGGTATGAAATAATTGGCTGCTATTAATGATATTTTTTTTTCTAAAAAGTTGATGAAGGTTAGCCGAAGCGGAAATTTCTTTAATGAACATACCTAAAATATTATTGGCTTTCTCAAAAATACTTTTCTACACTAACCTCTGCTTTATACCTGAAACTATTGTTTATGTATATTTTCTTCCATGTTCTGCATTTATGAAATGTAATCTATGGAAGTATTTACTATATTAAGAAAATCATGTACGTAAAACTCATTAATTTGTTTCATTTTAAGCAGCACTTTTACTAAACATACCCTTCAAACAATAATAAGTAAACTTGAACTTTGGTAACTAAACATTTTTAAGAAATGAATGAAAATTATATTTTGCGTTAAACTGTGGAAACTCACTAAAAAAAACTTCTGTACGTCAACAATAAACATTCATGACGATTACATGTTCTATTGAATTAGTTGTGCATAAATTCAGAACGATTTTAAGACGTTTTCATTTTGTGATATATGTCAAAATTTGCATTTTATTTGCTCTGCATTTATTCAACAGATTCGCTACAATCGTTCTGATTACTTTTTTAAAACATTGGTGTTTCTTTGCTGCATAGTTTTTTTTTTTTGATAGCAAATACATGTATGCTTCCATCAATCAAGAATGTTATGGATAATATATTTTTCGATTATAACTTTTTTTTTTAAATATAATATTTATTAATCAAAATGGAATTCAAAAATAGTTGCAAGCTTAAATCATTAAAAACAAACTATAAATACATTTGGATTAATTAAATTGATACAGATTTTAATTACTTGCAAAAAAAATATTTGGGCCGTTCATTAACGAAAATTTATTAGAATTCAATACAAAAATTGTGCTGGCACCCTTAACTTGATGGTTCTTCGAACGCATCTTTGATACAAAAATCCGAGGTTAATTTTGAAATTTGAAGAATTTCGCAGTGATTTTTGTAAATTAGTGAATTAATTATAATAAACTGATGGTGAACATGCTTTTTTGAAGACAAAAATGTACATTGGTACGCTATCAACAAAATGACTGCAAAATTAAAGCTTAAAACTGACTTCTTCATTGAAAAAAGTAAAAAGAAAACCCTAAAAAAAACTTATTAACCCCTCCATTTTGTTTTTGCTGTGCAAAATGCCGCTAGCCCACGGCATCGTTTTTTTTTGTTTGTGCTCACATCTATTCATGGATTAATTGTCAAAATTACAAATACAACAATGTGAACAAACGGGTTTTGGGAGTGAAACGTACGAAAGATTCCGGTCTTGGTAATGGTGTGTTTTTGGTTTGGGTTTTTGCATCATTTCACGCACACTTTCTCACATTTAGTCCTCAGTAGCTTGTAGGCAAATCGAAATGTCAGTCTGAGATTCCGGTCTTGGTAATGAAGTGTTTTTGGTTGTAAGCACAACGTTGTGGGCACAACGCATGGTATAAAGAATATTCTTTATATCATGGGCACAACGCATGGAGATAGGCATATAGGGAAGGGATTAATTAAAACATTATGGTATGCGTTCTTTTATACACAGGGCCTTGGAAGAGAGAGTATTGAATAGTTGTACAGTGTAGTCGCAGGTCGAATTGAAGTTTCGTTTCGTCCATACTTTTTTCAATTAATGCCGTTTGTCCGTTTTTCTACAAACAACAAAGTTTTATGTGTTTTACAGTTAAAACGATCAATTTGTGCAAGCTTTTTGTATTTCTAAACTCGAATTCGAGAAATATTTGTAATCATTACTCAACAACAGGATATTTAAGAAATACAATAAAAGAAACAAAAAAAAATGTCATGAGATGATCAGAAAAGAGAAAGAAGTGGGCTTGATGAGTGAACATTTTCTTCAATATACATATCCATATACACATACATATTAGAAGTGGATTCCAGTCTGTCTTGATATTTTATCTGTATGTGTTTAAGTTTTATTTGCGCTGCTCAGCCTCTGCCTCTTCCTTATGCTCATCTGTTCATCGTATTTTGTCCATCATCAAATTAATCCCTATCTCAATACTAAAAATGGAATAATGGAATATCCTAATGGGAACATTTTCGCTTTATTAAAAATTTAAAAAAAAAGTTAAATTTTTCGGAAACAAACGGAAAGTGAAAGAGACAAATTTCGAATCGAACGATTTTTTTTGTTTATAATCTGAATCCGTGGCTTTTTGTATTCGGTTCGGATTTGGATATTGATATTTATATACCATTTTGTTGTTAGTTTTTTCCTTCTTTCCATCATGTTTTCTTTGTTAAAGATCAAATATTTGAGTGTGTGTGTTAGTTTTTGTGTTTTTTCTTTCTTATAACAAATTTCATACCAAAAAATCTGGTTTCATTCCCGATTCCCGAAATTAAATTGGTTTGTGTCCTTTTTGGAAAAGGACAAAAACAAGCAGTAAAATACACAAGTTTAAACTCCAGTGAGTCGCAATTGCATCTCTATTTTTGTGACTGTCGTCTCTTTTTGTGTCATCTTTTACAACAACTGTGGGAAGAAAACAAGATTTTCCACTAACTAACACAATCAAAACAAACTCTAATAAAGACTTAAAAATCAGTTAAGGAGTAAGCATAAACCGAATGAAAAAGAGAGAGCGAGAGAGACAGTGAGTAGGAAAGTGGAACGCATTCGTGTGTAGTATTTGGGTGTGCATTGTTATACTCTAAAAGAAAAACTCTGCACAAGAGACAAGAAGTGTTGGGGCTCTACCGGACTCTAAAAAAGTGAAAAATTTGTTCAAAAACATCAAAAGAAATAGAAAAACCCCAAATGTGTTGTTAATAATTGTTTGTTCCCTTCCAAACCAAAATGCCATAAACCTAATCCATCATACAGAAAAGGATACCTCGGTATATAAATTGACATTTTTTCTTTTGTATATTTCGGAGTTGCATCACTCTTTTCTTTTTTTAAATACAAACAACTATATAAAAGTGTTTGTGTGTGTGTGGGTGGTGTAAATAATAAAAAAAAGAAAAACCAAGTTACCAGGAATTTAATTTTACCAATAAAAAAAAAAACGGAAAAAGGTCTAAATGTAAGTTTATGAAAATTAATTACCTATTTATTTATTTTTTCCAAACATTTATTCATTTTTATTGAATTTTGTTTTATTTACATTCATCCTACACACATCCATCCAATTTTTTGTTTTTTAATTTAGGTTGAATTTGATTTTGTTTATAATTTTTGATAATGATTCCTTCATGTGTTTGATGGCAGCCTCTTGTCCTCAACAATTTGTTCTAGCCTAGAACCATGATGAAAGGGGGGATGTGAAAATTACAATAAATTCCCTAAACAACTCTTTAGATGTTTGAAAGGAAGCAAACAATTCTAATTATTAAGTATTCATATTTCTACTTCATGAGAATTCTCGGGATATTTAATAATATAATAGAACTATATACCAATAGCATACGCATAGTATTCATAAGTTTGTAATTTCATAATTGTGCAAATCTGCTAGTTTACAGTTTTGAAATTAATGATAACGAAACCAAAAATTTAACTTAAGTTATCATTGACTTCGTTAATTTTCGCACCCTGGTAATTTCTGACAAAAAAAGTACATGCTTACCTATATTTGGGTATTTCTGGACAATTTTTTGAGTTTATAACAGTTGTTCTATATATCTGTGCTTAAAAGATAAATGCTCTCAAGTCGACTTAATTGGTTTTAGCTACTTACACTCTTTTATATATATTCTGTCCTCAAACAATTGTTCTTTTTTAACCTCGTTAAATCTCATTTAAAACAAGAAAGTTTTGACGTTTTGTAAAATAGCTTAAGTTTAATTCGTAGGGTTCTGCAAAAGGTAAAACAACTTTACTAGAGAATGATTCGTCTTATGTATTAATTTATTTTATTTCTCAGGCAGTAGGCAGAAATGATTTTGGTAAAATATATTAAGTGGTTTTTTTGTTCGATATTAGTCAAAAAAGAAGAATCGCTTATGTGAACTTAAGATTTTTGTTTGCATTTACATTTCTTATATTGACTTAAGATGTTTTACCATTGGTATTTGATAAAGAAAAAAAACGAATAAAAATAAAAACACAATAACGGTTAAAACGATCTAAGAACATCTTAGGATAGTTAGTAAATGAAAATCATTAATATAAATACTCTGCTTATCAAAATTTAATTTTACTATTTAAATAATTGTAGGATATAAAGGCAACATTACTGAAAATTGTATCTTTATATTCCTTCTTCTTCATTTTTTTAAACGAAGATTGCAAGTTAAAAATCCGCTTAGATTTCACCAAACTAGTTAATATGGGCTTTGAAGGCCTAAGTTGTTTGCGATTTATAATATGGGATAACTAGGGGAACAAAATATTATTAAGAACGACAGAAACATCGAAAGGGCGAAATCGAAAAATAAATTCTGAATGCAAAAATCTGAAATTGTATAATACAAAATCTAATAAGCAAAACTAATTTTTGTTGCTCTGTTCTACTCAGACCTCTATCTATCTGTACAAAATAACACGTGCTTCGCTATTCTGTTAAGTTTCTGCCTTTCTATGTAAATATATGGGGGCGACTTTCCATTACGACAGCACGAATTTCGGTCTGATTTTTTTTTTACAGTTAGGTAGGGGTCTCAATAGAACATGTTTTAAATATTAAGGCGAGGAAACACCTTTAAGTCATAGAAAAAAATATTTTCTTTTTCGGACTTAACCCTACTTTTTTTTATATTTCATTTTTTGAGCCTAAAACAAGTTTTTTTGAATTGAAAGCACGGTGTACTAACAGCTAGGTATGTAAGGGGGGGCATGCTGCCCCCCTGCAACCCCCCTGCATGGGATCACTATAGGCTTTGGGGTGGGTGCGAGTTTGGGTATATGCAAAGTACTTTTTGCATTTGAGCACTAAAATCAAAGAAATTCCCAACAAAAAAAAGCAAGTATGGCAACACTGAACAAAAAACAGGGAAGAAATGTCAAAATCAACCATTTTTGCGTGTTTTGTATGTAAAAAAGTGAACTTTAAAAATTAATTTAAAATAGAAATAAATGTTTCCTCGCTCTAAAATTGCTATAGTTATTATTTATTTGCACATATCTATCGATTAAAAAAACCGCGTGTGAAAATTCGTGCTGTCGTAAAGGAAAGTTGAGCCAATATATGTGTTACTCTAGATTTATGAACTCGATCTTTTGGTTTTCTAAAATTCTGTTATTCAAAGTTTTGACATTTAAGATTTTGTCCTTCGTGATTCAGATTCCCTAGAATTAAAATCCAATTTTTGAAAGTTGGTATTATTTCACGACACCTCTATTCATACTACCTGCCTAAAGAAATATCATACAAAATTATCATTCGAACTTAATGTTTTCGTTAATTTGTTTGCCACCCAGATTATTTTTCTCATTTTTGTTTTTAAACTGTTTAAATCTTTAACTTGCAACAAATTATAATTTTTTTTAATGAAATGTAGGTAAGTTCATTCAAACACGACAAATTTAGTATTTGCTTGATCAACTTCAAACATAATCTTGAATCGAGTACACCCGGCAGTGATGCCCTGCTTTCCACTAAACTATCTTTCCTCTTTTATGATATATAAATACATTAAAAAGAAATATACATATCTATATATCTAGTTTTAATTTGAAATTGCGGAGTCTTCTGGACTCTTGAATATGTTCACGGTTCTGATTCTGAAAATAGTTTGATTCTGGATTTGTTCTATACCTCTAATACTTAAACGACGAACGCGACAATAGGTTGTATCCTAATTCTTCCAAAAACGAAACCCATAGAAAATATTGTAATCTAAACCAAGAAAGAACACAAGCAAATTTCCTTTCAATAAGTGTTAGGTATTATGATTGTTAAATTTATACACTTGAAAACATACTCATACGTTTCACATACAATATGAACATTCTACACTACAGAGTCGTCAGAATCAAACGTTTTCAGTGCGTTCTCTAATCGGAGATCCGACTTGCCAAATAACGAAGACATCCCGAGTCTTAAAAAGGAGTTAGTCTCGTTTCTGAACTTGAAAACATGATGATTTCAAAAGCATCGCCTGGAATTTATTAATATCGGAAATTGACTTTTCCAGGAGCTTCTCTTTCATCTCAAAGTATAAGCATATCCAAAATTTGTCGATTGGAAAAATCTCAACAGGAATTTTATCCACGATAGCCTCCTTATAAAGAGTACAAGTGACATAATTTGTGGAGGAAACAGGGCGAAAAGATGTACATTTTGTCTACACTTCTCAAGCGAGGCAACACAACAAAAACTCAGGTGATACTCAAAAACACTAAAAATTAAAAGGTTTTGCATACAATTAGTATCTATGTTTGAAGCGAAAATCGTACACTTCATTTCCCAAAACTCATTTTTTTTTCTCACATAATTCAAGACTACTTTCAAACAAATGTTGTACCTTTTTTTGCAGTTTACTATTTTGCGACATATGGTGTTATACCGTTCGTCTGTTGGATATTATTTGAGGCAAGAAATTCTGCTGTCTTCTTAACTCAAACTTAGTTGAATCTTTAAGGATCCTCGCCAACTGCTGTCAATGAGTGAAATCATATTATAGGCTTTTCTTTAAGTTTATAAGTTTAATTAGATGTCAAATGGATTAACTACAAAAAAAAAACACACTGCTACATTTAATCATCTTTTTTCGTATCAATAGCTGCTAAAAAAATTATCTTAATAATCCTTTTCGCCCTTGTAGTGCGATTCTACATAATATTCAGAAATGCAAACAATGAAAGACGAAACTGAAATGTTAGAATTAATCACTTTACCCGCCTTCACTTAATACTAAAAACTTTATACTTCTTATGCTTATTGTTTTTGTTTTTTCTTTGTAAGTTTATCATAATCATATTTTTGTTTAATAATTATTGTGTCAAAAAGTGTCTTTTTTTGTATTTCTCTTATTTCTTTCTTCGGCCATCATATGTCGAATAAAATTAAATTGGGCTTCGTCCTCGTTTCATCCATCGATTTTTTTTTCTTCTAAGGAACATTTCCCTTGAGCATGTTTTAGTCTACCCACATATTATGTATTCACATCATCATCACATCATGCTATGCTATGCTCCATAGATGGTGGGTGCATGTGTACAGTTCGTTTTTTTAATATCCTTTTGTGTAAAAAAAAGTGCTACACATATTACAATCAGAACAGTAGCAGCTACACTGTCCAGCAGTAGTAGATGGATAAAAATCATGAACTAAAAATAAAATACCTGGAGCATGGCGGTATACATTTGTATATTAATAGAAGGGCTCGAAATAAAAGCTTCGTCTATTTTTTTTTGTTTTTAAAGGATATGGATCAACTTAGAAAATATTGTAGGTAATACGACTAAAGTATTCGGTTGAATGTAGATTTTTGTTTTAGTTTCAATTTTAGTTAAATAGGTGAGCAGTTTTTAGAATGTATACCTAACATAAGTGAACATGATATGCTGCAAAATGACCTACAAGGGTTCACTTAAAAGAGTGCGGATTTTTGTAGTTAAATCTTTCGCTTTTTCCCGCATTCGTTTGTAGGTTTATTCTAATACCTATAAACAACGTAAATGAATGATTTAGTCAATGACTTCAAATAGAAACTTATTTTCTTTTTGTCATTTTACACGTACAAAATTAAACATGCTTAAAACATTTTAGTAGGTGATTTTAAACTCAACTTAAGTTTAGCTTAACCTTTAGTATATATTCATATATTTGAGGCTTAAAAAAATGTTTCCTCAAATGGAACTTTGATCGGCGGAAAAAAGGTTTGCCTCTAGGTAACTATTTGTTATTTAGAGACATTATTTCCTTGTCTCTTAATTTAAGATGAACTAAGACCAGTTTTATCTTAGCCGTTATATCTTTACCTCTTGGCAAGACTCTTGCTCTAAAAAGAAAGAAAATTCCTCTTAAAATAGGGTCCTAATTGATTTAAAAATAAGTCTAATACTAGTCTAGTCCAAAAATAGCATATCGTAGGTGAAACCAGAAAAGTGTGTAACTCCAAATTTTCTGAAAATGAGATTTGAATGACATCTGTTAGTCAAACCTGATATTTACCGTTACTTAAACTGGGAATCCCCTTAAAGTTCATACTTTTTATTCTATTGGCAAATTTGAAAATGGTGTAACTCCATGCTCACTTAATTTTGTGAGAAAAGCGTGTATCTCCCCATTATGCGGTAGTAAAAGTGTGAGTGACATCAGGCAAATCGTGCCAATAACTTCAAAACTATGACGTTTTAATGCTCTCCTGTAAAATTTGCTAATATGGAGTTACACACTTTTCTGGTTTCACCGACGATATAACTAAATTCGCTTAGGACGGAGATGATAAAGGTCACTATCTTAATCGTACAAAATTAAAAAATTGGCTTGTTGTAAAGCTATGAAATTTTTTTAATGAATACCTACTAATGAGTGAATGAGGAATAAGAATTCAGTTTTTAATAGTTCTGAATCCTTTGTGTACGTTTCCTTTTTTTGGGGATGTGTTAACTTTTATTTAAAAACATGTGCTATCCTTATTTCGATCTTCACTTCGACTTCTGTTTGTATAAAATTAGTTGTCTGTATTTGAAGGTCCAAGGATAGTTTAAAAAAAACTATCATAATTTTCGTATTCAAATTATACTTAATTCCAACTCAAAACTTTGATTTAAAAAATAGTGACAATTCTTACAACCTAACATATATGTACATACATCCGTTTCATAAAGGCCATCTTTGGTGGCATTTGGCATCGTTGATTTTATTATTACAAAATGAATGAATAAAAAAACTAACAGACAAAAATCTTGTAAAACACCATAAAATAAATAAAACAACGACGCGTCATACAAGTTTAAGTAAAGTAAAAAGAAGACAAAAATGCAAACAGACAGAAAACCAACAGCCTCAAAAATGTTTATGCAAAGCCAAAGATATGCCACCGAGAGAAAAGAGGAAAATACATACATATATTAAAAAGTGGTAATATCTGAGAGGAAATATTTATAAAATATAGGTATCTACAACTACTAGCAAAAAAGAAAGAAACCTGTCAGATGAAGCATAGCCCAAGCTGCTGTTACTGCTTCATCCATAGTCTATAGAATACTTATGTGCATTGAAAATTATCAACGAAGAGCTACTTGTATGTTACTCTTTTCTTAACTCCATGATGCAGTCGAGCGCCGGACGATTGTCGAATGGACTCAGCAAAGAAGTCTGCACGAAGGCAAGCAACCAACAACACGTTCATCGAACGTTGGTGTATTTGAAGGAAAAGTTGACCAAAAATCTACGTTCACATTTACATGTTGTCTATGTTTTCAAATAATATGTTGCTAAAATTGTTGATGAAATAGTCCACTGTATGTGGATCTGGTTACTAGTGCAACCCAAGTTGTGTAAATAGATTTTTTTTTACTTTTGGTTCATTAGTCGATCTTTTAGATGTGTTTGTTGTTCTCGTAACCAGATAATACAACTGTGTGAGATGAATCAACGTATTGATATTCTTTTATTTGTATTGGCATAAGATTATTATTTTATTATTATTTTTTTTTCACTAACTTTATGCTCTATAGCGGAAAAAGAATTTCGAGACTTTCATTATCTGAATTTTTAGTCAAATAAGTTAAACGTAGGATAAGAATCGTAAGAATGTGGTCTAGCAAAAGCCAGGGAATAATATTTATATTTTGTTGACCGTAAGAAGATGCATTGACCGATATCAGTTCAGATTTAAGATTTTTGAATAGTACGTTATCGCTAGGCTTGATCAAAACATTTTTATGCACGTAAAATATTTAGGTAGGTAGTAAAAAGTTACATTCTCATCTACAATTTTCCATTGAAGTAACTAGTCCTTGCAATTTGTATTTAAACATTGCTAAAGACAGACTTAGTGAATTCATATTATTGAGGGTAGAATTGTCAGCCAAATTCAGGTTCATTTCCAATTTCTGTGTATTTTCTTTTTTTAACAAAATTTGTACCAACAATTTTATACAAAGAAGCTACAGAGAATGTATTTAAAATGAGAAAAATAACACATAGTTGTCCTTGTGAAGGCGGTGCAGTGCACGTAGAAAGAGATAAGGATGAAGAAAGAAATAATTTTCATTATTTCTTTGTTTGGTTTGTTTCTTTTCGTACTCAAAGGCTATCAAGGTAGTGGGCGCGTTATTCGATATTTTAATTTATGATTTAGGCAGGTAGTTGGCGGGGAATTCAAGTTTTAAATTAAAAAAAAATATTTTAATGAAAAGCATTTAAAGCAGCGTAAGATTCCAAAAATGTATTGATAAATAACGCATTTTAAAAGTCCTAATGTTTTAGATGCTAAAGAAAAAAAAAGTTAAGTTGATTTAATTTTCTCTTGTTTTTAGACATCTTAAAGGAACACATTAGAATAGTTTTATTGAATCTTTTGATTAATAAAGAAAAGCCTATAATTTTTTACGGTACATGCATAGAAATTAGACGTGTAAAGCTTAAATAAATGATGGAACTTTCATGCATAGTGTCCACATCCCCACAGGCAAGAAACTCTTGTGTTTGGTGGATATGAAGATGATGTTGTTCCAGTTTTTGCCGCACCTACCCAACAAGCGACCGACGACCTACCCTTCTCAAAAAATGCATCCGAAGTACATACACACGCATATAACACTTCGAAGCATCACATTGTATCGTTTTAATGTTTATCGGACATGTATCCCAGCAACTAAAAATTTTTTGTTCAGAGTGAAGTGTTGTTCAAATGGTGCCGCTCATGTTTGAAAAGTGTGCATTAAGGTTGACAGCAAATCGAGAGATATGTATATAATGTGGTAGTATTGTTGTGGTCTTGTTTTTCTATTTTTTTCATCTAATTGTTAAAATTCCACAACTTGCAAGTTGCTGATTTTTCTTTGTGGGTTTTCTAGTAGTGACTTGCGTAGTAAGTAATAGGTATGGAATAATGAAGGACTTACATATCAAGGAGTTCACATTCCTCATATTTACTTACTCTCGTACTTATGAAATTTGGCTTTGTGTCAAAAATATAAGTTCAAATACAATGAATCAATGTAGAATTTTAATTGCGTTTGCAATACTAAGAATTTTGTAGCGATATAAATTTATATTGCGACTTTTGAAAATCCATTTATCGTAACCTTCTAAGTGAACCTTTGATTAGGAAGCTTTCCCCTGTGTTGTGCTTCGTCCATTGCATCCATATTTCATCTTTTACACCCCGTTTACAGCCTAGTTTGTGTTATTCTTAAAATGATTGGTGACAATAATGTCGTTAATTTATTTACGATTGAAACCCGTCGTAATGTCTCTTGTCTCACCCTTTTTTTTACTGTTATTTTAACGGATTGTGCTCTAGCTAAATAGCCATTCCTATTCTTAAGCAATTTAATAACCTCGAGCTTGACTTTCAGCGACTTTCAGGATATATATCATATAGATATTGTATGTACATACAGTTTTGGGAAAATAAAAGAACCAATCTTCTATTGCAATTTGAAGCGTATGGCACGAGTAGAAAACAAAATACTTTAAGCACAAAAGATTAGATTTTTTAGATTTTAGATTTATTTATTCATTTCGTACTTAAAAACTATTTTACAAAAGTTTATATGATAGAAATATATATAGAATAATAGTGTTCATTCTGTAACTTTGGAAGTTAGTGGTGAATGAAACATCAAAAGCTTTATTTATAATTCAAATAATATCTGATGTGGGGTGACAATCAGTGTTTACAAAGTTTAATGATATAATGAAGAAAAAATAGAGAAAAAAAATTATTTCACAATTATGAAAATGTTTTCAGCAAAATAATGAATACAAATTTATATACGTAGAAGTTCATGACCTACATTAGCAATTTAAAAGAAAAGAAAAATAGCTAATATTTAGATAAAAGATTCAATACAATTGTAATTCAGACTGAATAACCAGTGTTTGACTTTTTTAATAAAAGAAGTAAAACGAAGAGTCTCTCTGATACATAAAGGCAATTTATTAAAAAGATATGGAGCTGTGTAGGTATGTTTAAAAATGTGAAAAATGAGTTTTATGAGCAATTGGAACATTTACTAATCTCAAATTATTTATCCGCAAATTATACATTTGAGAATTCCTACTCAGAATGTTACCGCTTTTTTTGAAAAACTCTATTAGAACTTTAAATACGTATAAATGTCTCATTGGAGAACAAATTACTATTTTCTGGGATATGATCTTCTGAACCTAAAATTTTGTTCTAATTGGGTGGCCATATCATCAATGCCTGAGCCCGAAAAGAAACTTTGTGGTGATTTTTCTGGCAAAAGAAAGTCTGGATCTTTAACGCTATCATCATCATCTTCGTCAAATGATTCATCTGACATCATATCCGTGGCGAATGTAGATTTCAAATCTGTGATGATTGTATCTCTCAGGGCATTAACACTGGTTGTAGCTGTTTCATTAGCCACAACTGGCACAAATATCTCGGTTTCTATATTAAATAAAGCGAAAGTTGACTTAGATTCATTCACCTAGATAATCTTAATATATAAAAATTCAGTGTCATATTATGTATGTTCCCAGTGAACTCTTTACCAAGTCAACCGATTTCGATGAAAGTTGGCATTTTATGTGTAATTTGGTCTAACTTGAGATATAGGATAGTTTATATTTCGATTGATGGTCTTAATAATTTATAATTAACAATAAACTGATTGTCAATGTTGATGTTTGTTATTAATCGTAAGTTTCATAAGTCTTAGGCTATATTTAGTACTAGATTACTATAGAAATATTTAGAAATTTCTATTAAAACCAACCGAAGGTGTAAAAAAATTAGCCATAAAATGTCTTTCATCGCATACGCTGCGAAGAGTATTAATGATAGGACAAAAAAATGTTTTCTAATTTAGTGATTCATGGTCTTTTTAATTAGCATGCTTATAACTTAAATATCTGTACCTATTTATGTCTACCCGTGCGAAGCCGGGACGGGCCGCTAGTATATCTATAAGATTTTACCATCAAACTCCCTAGGACGAGTTGAAGTTCGTAGGTTCTCTACAGAGCAGCTTGGAATTAAACCCATTTCACCTTTATGGAAAACAAACTCATAAGATACTACATTTATATAACTTTAAATCGAAAATAATATTTCTTTCTAACGTGAATGATCTGCTTTTATTATTATTTAAAAAAATATCTTTGTTTTTTTAAGAATTTAATACTGGTATACCAATAATAATAAGGGTATTCAATTCATCCAAGTGTAAAAATTGTTAAAATTATAAATTTACTTTACATAAAAGTTTGCATGAACGGCCTTATAATTCATTTACTTAGATGCTTTGTCTCGAGAACAAAACTCTTTTAAGAGATACATTTTACGTGTGACCAACATCATGTATGCTTTTAACGTTTGGATATGAACTTTCCAATTTAGATTAAAATCGATCGCAACGCCAAGGTATTTGAAGTGATCAACTGATTCAATTTTGAAACATTTTTCAGAGCACTGCAAGCTAGATTTAAAATTTGTTCTACCGAAATTGTGAATAGGTAATGCAAATCGATTACAGTCGTAGGCATGAAAACAGAGGTTATATTCTTCTAAGCTATTTCCGGATAATTTAAGAGAAATTAGTTTAATTTTCTCACTAATGATTAATTTATGTGAGGTAAACCACAATCTTAAGATTTCAAGATCTTCCTCAACACATTCAAATAATTTTTTACGTTCATACGTAAATGCGATATCGTCAGCAAAAGCTGTAGGAATACCATTAAGTTTTAGTTTAAGGAGAGAGTTGATGTAAATAAGGAAAAACAATGGGCCGAGTACAGAACCCTGTGGTACACCATTTCTTAAAGGTTTTGATTCGCTTAAAACTCCATTGACATTTACCCTCTGCTTTCTGTCTTTTAAATAAGATTTAAACCACCGAAAAATATGACCTCGAAAACCAGCATTGTATAATTTATGAAGCAATAGATCATGATCCACCATGTCAAATGGCTTTGTCATATCAATAAATAGACCCATAGTTGCTTTATAAAGTTAAATTTATCTAAAAACGACACAATACGAACTTTTAGTAATTTTTCAAAAATCTTAGAAAAAGTGGAGAGGAGAGATATAGGTCTGTAATCCGAAATTTTTTCTGCAACCTTTTTTAAAAAGTGGTATAACCTCCGCGCATTTAAGGTGATCAGGAAAGCAACCCCTATAAATACTTTGGTTGAATAAGAAACACAAGACGTCTCCTACGTAGAAGGCAATATGTTTCAAAAATACACTTGATACACCATCAGTCGTGCAAGAATTTGTATTTCTTAAGCCCAAAATTACATTATAGATTTCTCTCGAAGTTATCTCTTCAAAAACAAAGCTGTTAACTTGGATATCTTCGAAATCTGAAGAATTTGAGCAATTGCAGGTATTACAGCTGTCGGTTACAGGTTTAAGTTTTTCAGATATTTCTGTGAAATAATCGTTAAATTTATTAGAAAAAATGCAATAATCTGATATTGTTACTCCGCCAACTTCTATTTTAGCAATTTCAATCCGATTTCTTTCAGTCCCTAAAATTTTATCAACTACTCTCCATTCTTCTCGTAAATTCCCATCAGCTCTTGCAATCATATCGGAGTAGTAATTATTACGAGTATCCTCTAACTTTTCAGAAACAGTTTTGCATACGTTTTCATAATGTTTTTTAAGTTTTTTATTTGTTGGACGTTTCTTACATTTCATGCTAATTTTTTTCTTCTTTTTAATTTGATTAAGAAGAAGAATTCATCCAAGGCTTTAAAAATTTTTGGCTACTGAACTTTTGCCTAGATGCAAAGGAACATGATTTTATGTGGTTTTGTAAAATATTTATAAACTGATCAAATGCAATGGAAGGGTCACTTTCTAAATAAACTTGATCCCAGAATTCGTATTTCAAGCATTCTTTTAATAATTCAAAATCAATTTTATATTTCGTTTGATTAGCTGTTGGTTTCAGTTTCTCAGAACTTATATGAACACTATGATAAGTAAGCACAGTCATTCTGTGATCAGTAAGCTTAAAATCATGGACACTACCACTAAATAAGTTTTTATTATTCTTATGAGATCTTAAAAATATGTGATCAATGCAACTTTCAGTTGAATCGGTCACGCGGGTTGGTTCGTTAATAAGACTCTTAAGACCATTAGAAGCCATTGTAAACAAATAGTTTTCGGAATCATTATCTAAGTCATTGAGTATATCAATATTAATATTTCCCAAAACAATTAATTTGTTTGCCTTTATCGTTTTAAGAATATTGCTAAATTCGTCAATGATTTTTTTTTTATTAAAACCATGTAATCTATATAAGCACAGTATAGTATAGTTAAAATTATCGAACACAATCGTTAGATTCATTGAGTCAGCGCTAGTTAGATTTAATTTAGAACAATTGCACATATAACCATCCTTAACATACACAGCTACACCTAAAAGAGTATCCCGGTATATTATATAGACTAAGTTCAAAATCGTATACCCAAATCTCACTCAAGACTATTACTACAGGTACATTAATAACTAATAGACTAGAAAAATTTTTTCTTAAGCTACGTATATTTTGATGTAAACAAAAACAATATCCAACTACATCTTCAACTGGGTATTTACATGCATTTAAGACTATATTTGGGACTGAATTAACAACATTCATATTTTTTCAAAATCAACAGCACTGTTTATTCTTACAAAGTTGTCACCCTCTTTCTTCCGCATATATATAGCCCCATTCTTCGTCCAGACATATTTATACCCCTTGTTGACCTTCATCGACTTTGCAGTGTTTACTAATCGTCTTGTTTGATATGATAGGCATTCGTTGATGTACATATTTTCTGATTCCACTTGTGCATTGAGTAAGTTGGTAGTCAGCTGTTCTTTTTTTTTCTCGTTTCGCTGTCATTATTTTCTCCTTGGACTGATGAGAGATGAATTTTACTTGGAGAATATTTTTGCTTCTTGAACTGCTCCCCCTCCCGCTATCAGAAGTTTGTGAATTTGCTACGTTAATTTTTTTCAAATGTCACTGGTCAATTTCTCCTTTGTTTACATCTACGTTCAATACCACATACAATTGTTAAACTAAAACAAATATAAAAAATCTTAGAAGTACAATAGAGAATAGAATAATTTACTTTTTCATTTCAATTTAAAATTTATAAACATAAAATTAATTTTTTACCAGGGGTTTGTTTTGACCAATTTGTATGTTATTTTTTGTAAAGATTACTCTTTTCGGCTGTTTTGGTCATAATAGTTTATTAATGAAACAAAATCATTATTTTTCCCGACGTTTCGACTAAGTTTTTAGTCTTCTTCAGGGGCACTTTATTAAACATTAGAATAAATACAATTAAAATTAGTTCGTAATTACATACATTATTTAAGAAGAAACTTACTTTACGTTAACTTAAGTTACATTAAACAATTAACAAAAATAAAAAAGATGAAACTTTTTTTTTTTTTTTAATTTTTTATGAGCACTTCATTGTCAGAAGTTTAGTCAACAACTAAAAAAGAGAGGCAGATATAATCTATAAAGAAGCATACAAAAATACAATAATTATGTTATGTGGTGACCAATGAGCAATAAACTGATGAAATGCACTGTGTATCTTGTTTTCGGTTCATGTTGTTTTTATTATTTAAGATGTGTAGTGTTTCTAAAGTGTATCTTTTTGAAATATGTTTTTCCGTTTGAAGAATTTTTGTGTTATCGAAGTCTGGCATGTGGTTTTTCTCTATGCTGTGGCTGAAAAACCACATGCCAGACTTCGATAACACAAAAATTCTTCAAACGGAAAAACATATTTCAAAAAGATACACTTTAGAAACACTACACATCTTAAATAATAAAAACAACATGAACCGAAAACAAGATACACAGTGCATTTATTTCATCAGTTTATTGCTCATTGGTCACCACATAACATAATTATTGTATTTTTGTATGCTTCTTTATAGATTACACATCTTAAATAATAAAAACAACATGAACCGAAAACAAGATACACAGTGCATTTCATCAGTTTATTGCTCATTGGTCACCACATAACATAATTATTGTATTTTTGTATGCTTCTAGATTATATCTGCCTCTCTTTTTTAGTTGTTGACTAAACTTCTGACAATGAAGTGCTCATAAAAAATTAAAAAAAAAAAAAAAAAAGTTTCATCTTTTTTATTTTTGTTAATTGTTTAATGTAACTCAAGTTAACGTAAAGTAAGTTTCTTCTTAAATAATGTATGTAATTACGAACTAATTTTAATTGTATTTATTCTAATGTTTAATAAAGTGCCCCTGAAGAAGACTAAAAACTTAGTCGAAACGTCGGGAAAAATAATGATTTTGTTTCATTAATAAACTATTATGACCAAAACAGCCGAAAAGAGTAATCTTAAAACAAAAAACATAATAAATTAAATTTGGTCTTCTTGTTTCTCTTAAATTAAAAATAAATTTTTTTAAAATATTATTAATAACATTTTGTTTTTTATACTTAATATTTCGATAGACACGTTGTAACATATTCACATAGTTATGTACAAATGCATTCCTATTATTGTTTAAACAAAAATGGAGTTTTATAAAAAAAAGGAAGATAGTAAAAAAACATGGTATTCGATTCTTTATGGTTTCAATGCAATAATGGGCAAGAAGTTTCCAGTTTCCTACACTCAAGAAATTAATTGGTTCATTTTTATTTAAAATTGTCTTTTGAAAGTACAGAAATGTTAATTCTTTTAAAATAGGGCATATAGATAAAAAGTTCTTGTACAAAGAACAAAACATTCTTTTAGTCATTGAAATAAGGTCTATAGTTCAAATCATGAAGGCCTCTTCTAATTCGGAAAATTTTGGAGACATAAAATAAGCTCAAGTTGTTTATTTTATAATAATAATATAAGCTCAAGTTGTCCGTGAAATATCGGGTGATTTATTTGAGGTTAGGATTTTCATGCATTAGTATTTGACAGATCACGCGGGATTTCAGACATGGTGTCAAAGAAAAAGATGCTCAGTATGCTTTGACATTTCATCATGAATAGACTTACTAACGAGCAACGCTTGCAAATCATTGAATTTTATTACCAAAATCAGTGTTCGGTTCGAAATGTGTTTCGCGCTTTACGCAAATTTTATGCGTTTTTTTTTTTTAAAAAGTTCTCAAGCTCTTAAAAAATCACCCATTATATTAAACAATGTCCTCTTTTCAATGGAGGACAATAAATACATAATGGGTGATTTTTTAAGAGCTTGAGAACTTTTTTTTAAAAAAAACGCATACAATTTGCGTAAAGCGCGAAACACATTTCGAACCGAACACTGATTTTGGTAATAAAATTCAATGATTTGCAAGCGTTGCTCGTTAGTAAGTCTATTCATGATGAAATGTCAAAACATACTAAGCATCTTTCTCTTTGACACCATGTCTGAAATCTCGCGTGATCTGTCAAATACTAATGCATGAAAATCCTAACCTCAAAAAAATCACCCGTTAGTTCAGGTCGTTTAATTTATATTCGAGTTTAGGATATAGTGATCGATGCGATGATTCTCTGGCTTCCTTTATAATATCGGATCTTATTCTTTTGTCTATTACATTAAGAATGTTTAGTCATTTTTCTCTTAGATCTACATAAATCTAATGATTGTATAGAGATCCCACTAACCAAAAATAATCCTTCCATTTGTCAATGCTGTGCTTTCAGGAGGCGAATGTCATCGAGTGCATGTGGCTTTACAATATTTTCAAAGTCCATGCTTAAAGTTAAAAGCTATACAGGTGGGAGACCACTTTAACTAGAAGTTTAGGGCATGACTGTTTTTTTTTTTTTTTTTTTTCCAAATTCATTTTTATTAATTCATTCTTAAGACTATCTTAAAGCTAGACAAAAATTCATAAAACTAGCCTAATTATCTATAACTTACAACTAACTTACTGGTCCCATACGGACACTCTAAGTTAAACAACAATACTTAATGCTAATGCCTTTCGGCCCTAAGATCTATTTAACTTCAATTCATTTTATTTATTTTGTCTTCATTAGAAAATTTAGAAAAAACTAATGTCAATGTCCTTTTTTATTTTACTTAAAAACTACTTAAAATAAGGTCCTTAATATAAAACTTAAAGCTAACTAAAACTACCTATTCTACCTATAAACTACTTAAAACTAGAACAACCACAGCAGCAAATCTAACTATCTAACGTTTTTTGTTTTTCATATTTTGTCTTTTTTTTTATTATTCCATGTTTTTTTTTTATTTTTTTTTTTTTGTTTTTTTTTTTATTTTTTTTTTTTTGTTTTTTTTTTTGTATTTTTCCTGTTTTGTATTTTTTGTATTTTTTTTGTATGTTTTTTTTTTGTGCCACCATGCCTATTCTACTTAAAACTAAACCCTAAAACTATAAAACAAGTATGTAAGCCGGCCAAGGCTTAAAACCCCATCCCGACTACTCACTATCAAGTGCCGATTGAAGCCACCAAAACTGGCTCTCCTGCTTCACCCTATCAGTTCGGTCCCGTTCGGACACAGCCCTACTGAACCGAAGGAGCTCTGCTCCGCCTTGTGCCATGACGTCCCGATTGTACAGGAGTCGCCTATCCACGGTTCGTCGTCTGACGTGGTAGATTAACGGAACTGCCAATCTATCCTGTATCAGACCGCATCTATCTAAAAAGAGGAATGCCTCTGGTGGAATGAAGCCGCTCAAGCGTGCACTTTCAAAATACTCGTCGTTCGGATAGAACGCCCCGAAAATTAAATTGTTGGTCGAAGACATAGCTCTTGCAATATGACCTCGAACGAGTTTTATCACGAAATTGTCAATTCTGTTGATTCGAGCCCCGTTGTATAGGACCTCGTTGGAATAGTAATGCACGTAAGAAGATTCGGCTGTTCGATATAAGCCGGTACAGCGTCGTAAACACTGCCGCTCGAACACCCGAAACTTTTCCATCTGGGAAGGGGCAACGTTGAACCACACAGGACAACCATAAACAATCATCGGCCGTATGAGGGCCATGTAGCAAATTACCTTCACTCTGGGGTCAAGCCGACTGCTAAAAAACAGACGTTTCGTCAGAGCGAAGGCTCCTCTGGCCCTGGTCAGAGCAGCATTTATATGTCTGTCGAAATATAAATACCGATCTAACCAGATACCGAGGTACTTCACTACACTTTTGCTCGCTAATGGCTGCCCGTAAAGATCAACGATGACCATCTTGCGCCAATTCTTGCACGTATCCCTCGTGGCCCTAGCCAACGGAGTCCGGAACAGAATTGTCTCCGACTTCTGGACATTTATTTTCAGTTTCCAGTCGTCGCAATATCGCTGAATCTTGTCGAAATCACGCTGCAAGAGAATTCTAATAACCTCAACCTTTCGGGCCGTTCTGTACGCAATTAGATCGTCGGCATACGCAATTGCCTGTGTAAGACTACCTATCAGATCGCTGGTGTAAATGCTGAAGAGAATCGGCGAATTCACCGCTCCCTGTTGAAGACCATTTTTAATTAAGAATGTTTTGGTAGAAGTTACATTGCCACTTTTGACAACAAACTTTCTACCGTTAAGCATATCATAAAGTATATACAACAATGCCTTGCTCATGCCAAGCCTGCTCAGTTTTAGGTAAAGACCCTCTAACCATACGGTGTCAAAGGCCTTTTCCAAATCAACCAGAACAGCACCTGTGCATTGTTGTTTTGTTTTATTCCATTGGATATCAGAAACGAGTTTAGACGCAGCATGAATTGTGTCATGACCCGCCTTGAACCCGAACTGTTTATCCGGAATTATTTTGTTGTCCGCAGCCCACTTAGTCAGAGCCCTATTAATGATTTTTTCGAAAACTTTGCTGATGCTCGGAAGAAGACTTATCGACCGAAGATTTGACGGGTTGGAGTTGTCCTTTCCCTTTTTCGGGAGAGGATGAACCACAGCGGTCTTCCAATGCACTGGATAATATGCATTATTCAGTGCATTATTGAAGAGTGTGGTGTAAATGTCAATTGCCTCCATCGGTAAATGTCTTAGTACAACGTTGGATATACCATCGACACCTGCTGACTTTTTATTTTTTATTGAGTTGAAGATGAGCTGAAGCTCAATCTTCGTCACTAACAAGGGACTTGGTCCCGTTTGCTCGGCGATTATGGCATTTGCCAAGGAATCGTCATCGAACCGCATAAAACCGCGGTTCTCAGATCGCCAATGTGTTATATCATTTCGAAGGTAAAAGTGATTAAGTAGGGCTCTGTTTTCCAGGTCGTGGTTGGGGCGAATGCTAACATTCACCTTGTACACTTGCTGGAAAGCAGCTCCCACCGCCTTCACTTTTTCCTTCGGATCTTCAATTATATAAAAGTCATCGTCAAAGATGGCTTCTTCTGGATCTATTTGCGCTGTCATGAGTACGTCTCTGTTCTCTTCAGTTCTATGGAGTTTCAGACACGGAAGGTCATTGTCGTTCTTTTTCCTGAATATCTTGTTGATTTTAGGGAACATACTAGGGTCACTGGAATTAACTGACCGGATCTTGCGGTCCCAGTACTTGTTAATTGATAACCTGTAGTTCTCCTTAATCAACAGATTGACATTTTTTATTGACGACTTCAGTGTCCTAACCTCCAAGTCGTGTGGGTCTGTGAGTCGTCTGTACAAGTTTTTGAGTCTTGTCAGTAAGCCACTCTTGTGCTTACGTAGTGCGTCAATAGTCGCGTTTCTGTAAGCGTCCATTTGGTCCCGTTCTTTGTACTTTGGTATTGTCCGTTCCATTGTTCGTTTTATTGTTTCGTCCATCTGTTGTAAATGTTGGCCAATTTCTGTATTTGTCAGGTTTCTGTTGTTTGGTGGGGCTATGTCACTCGAACGAAGTTCTCTCGCTAAGGCGTTGGTGAAACGAGGCCAACGCATCTTACTGTAATTGTAAGAGTGCGTTGCAACGTATTCCTCCAACTCCACGCGTTCGTTTGGAATCTGCATTACAGCAGCCAGTCCGCAGTGATCACTGTCGTACTCGACTGTCTGTAAGCAGTTTCGAGGGTGATTACCCACTTTGTCTGTAACTGTCAGTCTAGTGTCGTACAGCAAAAGATCCAGAAAGGAGCCGCTTCTTGGATACGATGGCTTTTCAGTAGCCAGCAGGTCGACGCCATATTCAACGCTGTAAAAATTCATCAAATTAAAAAGATGGTTACCTCTGGGATTACTATGTTGATTTCCCCAATCTTCATGTTTTGCGTTCAAATCACCGGCCAAGATGAAATAGTTTTCTTCCAAGCTCAGTTTAAGTTCCCTAAAAAGAATCTCGAGTTCTGAAGCAAAGTAAGTAACCTGCGGAGCTCCAGCCGCATAAGCCGCAATCATATACATCCGCTTCCCTTGAGTGAGAGAGATGCATACAACGCAAACTTCTAGCGTCTTGAGCTTTCGCAATTCATTGTTGTATATGACTTTATAATTAATGCCTTTTCGTATAAAGAGAGCGACACCGCCCCCTTGAGTGGAGTCGGGCCGGTCTCTTCTTACGATATTGTAATTTTTATGAGTCAATTTGTGTTTGTGGTTTAGCTTAGTTTCGCTAGCCATAAACACATCGGGACTGTAGTCTTTCAACAATTGGAACATATTGGCTCTTCGTTCAATCCTAATCAGTGAATTTACATTCACAGCTAGGACTTTTAGGCGCGTCTCCGGCAGCGCGCCCATTATGGTCTAAATTGCGCCAGGCCAGGCAACAAAGAGTAGAGATGGTCTACCCTTTTGCCTTGCTCCTTTATCTGACTTTGCAGTCCTGTAAGTTGACCTTGAATGTTCAACAACAAGGCTACAATGTCAGGCTGCACCTCTGGTGCCTTAGGCACAGGGGCCTTTGGGGCAGCCGTTGGTGGAGCCTGTCTCGTGTTCCCATTCCCTGACACCATTTGGGCGTAGGAAAATTTGGGATCCACGAATTTTTGTGTAGGAGCCTGTCGAACTGTTCGACTTTCTTCGGCTTTTTGACTGGCCTGTTTTTGTTTGATTTGTTGGACCTTAGGGCAACCCCTATAGCTAGCCGGGTGCCCTTGGTTTCCACAAAGGACACACTTGAGCTGGGTCAAATCCTCAACCCGCTCATTCCCCAGCTTGCACTCTCCCTTGATGTGGGTTTCGGAGCACCTGACGCAGCGCAACTGCATATTGCAGTTGGCTCCGGCATGGCCGAACCTCTGGCACTTCGTACATTGTAAAATGTCGTCGTGCCTTTTTAATGTCTCCCAGTGTATGGCTTGATAGTCGAGGCATTTGATTTCCCTCAGACTCTCAAGCCTACTTTGGGGCGATAATGTTACGAGGAACATTGGAAGCCTGTAACCCCCTCGCCTGGACTTCACCGTAGTGAAAGGCTTGACCCCGATGAAATCGAGATCGTCGATGGCTTTTTGGCGGAGCTCAGCTAAGAGCGCCTCCGGTTCCGTGCAGGAACTTATGCCCTTCAGTAGGACCGTTTTAAATTTTTCGCTTTTAGGCGTGAAGCTGAAGAACTCAGCTGTGGCCTCCTTAAGCACTTCTTTAACTATGTTGTATTCGGCCAGTGAGAAGCACTGCACCGAATACCGCTTTTCTTTTTCATTTAAAATGTTAATAAGAAACTTGCCCTTAGTGGCCGACTTACATACCTGTTTTAAGTCTTGCAGGTCAACCCGGTAGGTCCTAATTGGTGGCACTTTCTCCTTCTTGGGCTGTGGTTGTTTCTGGTGTTGCTGCTTCTGCTGTTTCTGCTGCTGTTGTTTCTGCTGCTGCTGTTTCTGCTGCTGCTGTTTCTGCTGCTGTTGTTGCTGCTGCATTGATTTAGCTGAGATCGATGGGTCCTCAGAAGTTGGGCCTGTCACTGCTGCTGGCGTCTTTTTATTTTGCTCCGCTCCTGTGTTTTTGGTAGCGGGCTTGGGTTGTGGTTGTTTTTGCTGCTGTGGTTGTTGTTGCTGTTGTTTTTGCTGCAGTTGTTTTTGCTGCTGTTGTTTTTGTTGCCGTTGAGCTGCCTCATGTTGTCGGCGCGCCTCTTGTTTAATCTTTAGCTGACTGAGGAGGGGCTCCATTTCCTCCTTGAGCTTTCTGAGGTCTTCCTCGAACTGGCTGATGGCTGCCTGTTTGGCTTGCAGGGCCTGCACCAGTTCTGTTTCTTGGAGGTCCGCCTCTACCTCCTGAGCCTTCCTTGTAGGCGGGACTGGCTCTGGCTCCGATAGGATTAAATCCCTATTCGGAGGCCTGAAGAGCCCCTCTCCACCTTCGGAAATGTATTCTGTTTTCTCAGACTCGGCGTCTGAGAATTCACTTTCAGTGGTGATACCTGATTTTCCCTTCTCCATGTCTTTCCGCATATCACGCCGCTTAGCGGCGTTGGCTCTCTCAACTTTATTTGGACTGTGCTTCTTCAGTTTCCTCTTCTTGTTAGTTGTTGCTGCAGTCCACTGGTCAGATGCCTGATCAGATGTTGTTGCTGTTATTTCCGGTACCGCTGCTGGCGCCACCGTGACATCACCTGATGTGTTGGCAGAGGTATCTTTCGATACCCCTGCTTTTCTCTCCTTCTCCATTTGCTTTTTTTCCCAACAGATAAAATCAACAATTTCTCTGTTGTGAAAAAAAGCAATTAAATTTTTCGTAGACTCCGGCTGGGACTCGAACCCACGACCCTTCGATCTGTCTTCTGACGCCACCTCCACTGGGCTATCGATTGTTAATTTTGATGGTGGCAAACTGCCAACTTTACTTTTTACTTATCACTTGCACTGTTTTAACTTTGAAATAAATATGAAAACACTTCTTCTCACTTTGGAAGTCAAAGAACGACTGAGGGCATGACTGTAGTAATCGAAAAGTTGTTTTAAAGGAAAAATTGTTGTAGCTTTTCCACTGGGTCATATTGTTGATATTCCCAAACTTGAGATCTATAAGATATTACTGATCTTAAAACAGCTTTTGAAATTTATCAAGTAATTTATTTTGTCTACCCAAATTTATTTTGCCAATAAAATTTAATAAAGAAATGTCATGTCTTTAGTTTCCACTTATATCACTTTGTATTGGAAATAGTGTCGATTTTTTTAAAACTCTCGGGCTGCTTTTTAAAATACTTACGAATTTGTATTCGTTACATTTTGTAAAAATTAATTAAGAGCGTTTTTAAAGAACTCGGGCGGAATTCTGTCTTCTCCAAGTGTTTAATTATTCTTGGATTTATGTAAAAATGAGCGTGTCTCTTCTTTTCTTATATCGTGATCTAGCGAGTTTACTTTTATTAAATTATAGTTGAGGTTATATGTATAGGTGCTGAGGGATATGTAGAATTTAAGAGGTTTTTGAATTGTGAAGCTAGTATACCAGCATCTTAGTTTTTTCCTATCTTAAATTTATGTTCATTCAATTATTTAAAAATTCTCAAAAAGTGTTCTTGTCTTTTAGTTTTGCAAATTCTTTATAGTACAAATTAGCTCTTACGTAAGATTTATGGAAAAAATATCCCTTTCGATAGTTTAAAAGATTTGCCTCTAGCTTTCTCACATTACCTTCAGATAACTTATCCACTACAAGATTCCATGGTAAGTATGATAATACTGCTCCCTGTGGGCAAACTTTAGTTGTGCTAGTGTTGTTGATCCCTGAAAATTTTAGCGATTTAAAGTTAGGAGCTATAAGCCTTACCATTTACGAGATATCATTACAAAATTAGATTAAGTGGCTCTTACTATGGTGAGAGTAACATATAGACCTCAATCAAAGAATATGTAAAGCGTTCAACATACGAAGGAACTATGTATTTATTTTTTTATTGTTTAAAGTACAAATTTAGAAGGTTTCATATTTATTACAAATAAACTTTGAGGAAAATTAATGATAGCTTTCTTCAAGAAAGTCCATGTTCTCGGGGTAATTCGGCAAAAAACACTGTTTTAAACTCATTGACACATCTCTTTATTTATATCAGCCCCATTATGAATTCACCTTATTCTGGTAGGGGTATCACCCTTTCACTAATCATCAAAATGTTATTATCAACTTATTCGGTAAACTCAACAACATCATTGTAAAGTACACGAACGAACAACATCAGTAAATTATAAAAATTTTCTACCGAAATTCGGAATCGTTGACCGCAACTTTAAGAGCGTTAACTCTAATTTTCTGTCTTGATTCTCGCGCTAGCTTATTAAAGAATTATAGCCGATGTACCGTTTTAGAGAATGGATTTCATCGCAAAATCATCTTCAGTTACGGTTTGGTGTAAAGTTTCCAGTCAAACTTTCCAACATGCAAAACTGCATTAACTTAGTCATTTGAAGATCAGATGGCTAGTACAAGTACCTCAACTGGAAATTGGGGTTAAACTCCAGTGGAAATTTGGCGGGGCTAGCAAATCCAGATTCACGATATGGAATAAACGGTGGCGTATACAATGCCAGTTAGGTTGAACTACTTATTGAACTTATTTTAGGGCTTTTACGAGCGACTAATTTGAAACTCAGACCTGTAAAGAGCAGTTATGCCGTATTTTGATAGCAATGTGGATTCAATCCATAGCTCCAGAAAACGTGATTTTTCTTCCATTTTGCGTTTCCCCATCATCTGCCCAGAGGTCAGTGCACCTTTTCTACTTGTGACTGATAGAGGGTAGTGAGCTTTTGAAAAATTGGGTAAATTATCAAAATGCAACCACCGAGATACCAAATGGTATTAAATAAGATCCTGCTCCCATTTACGATGACGAAAATTAGGAAATAAGATTGCAAAAGTAATACTCGTACAAACAAGCAAGAATGAATTTAAAAAACATTAACCCTCTACCGCATGAATTAATATTAGCGGACGAAAAAAAAAACGCTTTGCATAGGCTCTTTGGGTTGTTTCAAAACATCGTTCATAAAAAAAAAATAAAAAAGTTAATTTGTTTAAAAAAATAAGAACACAAGCCAAATTTGGCTTCGTATGCAGTAAGGGGTAAGAAAACTTACACATTTTATTTATTCACTTTATGTAAAGAATACAAGAAAAAAATAACAAAAGATAAATATTTTCCATTTAAAAACAAAACATAACAAAACAAAACAAAACAATTCATTTTTTTTTTTAAGTTAAGAATTAATTCAAAGACGGCCCATTATGCGCCGTGGAACCGAGAAAAACAATTTCTTTTTTCGTTATAACATAAACTAACTTTACATTTTTGACAAAAAGTAAATGAACGGCCATTACAATTATTTTGGCAAATTTGGCGATTTTTTTTAATTTGTGGAAAATGACCAAGATTATCGTAACGTACTGAAGGAAGAGGGAAGTCTTGATGCCTTGAAGGGGCCCTTCTTTTTGGTGTGACTGTCGGTGTTGTGATGGTAGTTGGAGTTCTAATTGATATTGGAGAGCCAGAAGCCTCAGGAGTTCCAGGAGTAAGTACATTTCTAGGTCGGCCGCGTCTTTTCAAAGCTAGCTTATCAGCCTTGCATAAGTGCTCCGCAAAAGCAAGTTTAAAATCAAATAACGGTAAGTGGAAGTCGTTCTCACGACGCCAAATAATCCACGCATTCACTGTACACAAGTCTATCATATGAAAAAATATTCTTTTGTACCACTTTTTGGATCGCAAAGGAATACGGTATAATCCAAGCATTGAATCCAGCAAATCGACGCCGCCCATATACTTGTTGTATAGCTCGACAGATTTAGGAGCAGAAATATTTTGGTACTGCTTATTCTTTCTGAAATAACGGCGTCTTTCTACTACTGGGTTGCTACCAACATACGGCGACATCATGCTGACGACTTTGTTGTCAAACCAGGAAACCAGACCCAATTCAACTCCATCAATTGTGGCCACTTTTTCAACCATGCTTCCACGTCCCCCTTTTTTCAGCTCCTCAGTCGGCATTCTTGAATTTGGAACTCTGTTGAGCCTTACGGTACCCAGTGGTAAGAGCCCATTTTTAAACAAATGAACCTGCAAATTCGGGCTATTGTACCAATTGTCAAAAAATATTTTGTGGTTCACATTTTTTTCCACTGTCGATGTAAGTCTTGTAACAACATTCCCACTCACGCCCAAATCAGGTGACCCGTCAGGAATTTTGTTGCTCTGTTCTCCTGCAAAAATGTCAAAATCGTAACTGAAACCAGACACTCCACTTAGCACTTGGTTCTTGTAACCCCATTTGTTAGGTTTCGCTGGGTTATATTGTTTTAGTTCATGCTGACACTTAGTGGGTATTATTTGCTCATCTACGGCGAGGAACTCCTCTTTTGGAATCAGCAGTAACCGCTCCCTTATTTTCTCTAAGAGTATCCTCCCTTATTTTTTCTAAGGGTATCACCCTTTCACTAATCATCAAAATGTTATTATCAACTTATTCGGTAAACTCAACAACATCATTGTAAAGTACACGAACGAACAACATCAGTAAATTATAAAAATTTTCTACCGAAATTCGGAATCGTTGACCGCAACTTTAAGAGCGTCAACTCTAATTTTCTGTCTTGATTCTCGCGCTAGCTTATTAAAGAATTATAGCCGATGTACCGTTTTAGAGAATGGATTTCATCGCAAAATCATCTTCAGTTACGGTTTGGTGTAAAGTTTCCAGTCAAACTTTCCAACATGCAAAACTGCATTAACTTAGTCATTTGAAGATCAGATGGCTAGTACAAGTACCTCAACTGGAAATTGGGGTTAAACTCCAGTGGAAATTTGGCGGGGCTAGCAAATCCAGATTCACGATATGGAATAAACGGTGGCGTATACAATGCCAGTTAGGTTGAACTTCTTATTGAACTTATTTTAGGGCTTTTACGAGCGACTAATTTGAAACTCAGACCTGTAAAGAGCAGTTATGCCGTATTTTGATAGCAATGTGGATTCAATCCATAGCTCCATAAGCTCCAGAAAACGTGATTTTTTCTTCCATTTTGCGTTTCCCCATCATCTGCCCAGAGGTCAGTGCACCTTTTCTACTTGTGACTGATAGAGGGTAGTGAGCTTTTGAAAAATTGGGTAAATTATCAAAATGCAACCACCGAGATACCAAATGGTATTAAATAAGATCCTGCTCCCATTTACGATGACGAAAATTAGGAAATAAGATTGCAAAAGTAATACTCGTACAAACAAGCAAGAATGAATTTTAAAAAACATTAACCCTCTACCGCATGAATTAATATTAGCGGACGAAAAAAAAAACGCTTTGCATAGGCTCTTTGGGTTGTTTCAAAACATCGTTCATAAAAAAAAAAATAAAAAAGTTAATTTGTTTAAAAAAATAAGAACACAAGCCAAATTTGGCTTCGTATGCAGTAAGGGGTAAGAAAACTTACACATTTTATTTATTCACTTTATGTAAAGAATACAAGAAAAAAATAACAAAAGATAAATATTTTCCATTTAAAAACAAAACATAACAAAACAAAACAAAACAATTCATTTTTTTTTTGAGTTAAGAATTAATTCAAAGACGGCCCATTATGCGCCGTGGAACCGAGAAAAACAATTTCTTTTTTCGTTATAACATAAACTAACTTTACATTTTTGACAAAAAGTAAATGAACGGCCATTACAATTATTTTGGCAAATTTGGCGATTTTTTTTAATTTGTGGAAAATGACCAAGATTATCGTAACGTACTGAAGGAAGAGGGAAGTCTTGATGCCTTGAAGGGGCCCTTCTTTTTGGTGTGACTGTCGGTGTTGTGATGGTAGTTGGAGTTCTAATTGATATTGGAGAGCCAGAAGCCTCAGGAGTTCCAGGAGTAAGTACATTTCTAGGTCGGCCGCGTCTTTTCAAAGCTAGCTTATCAGCCTTGCATAAGTGCTCCGCAAAAGCAAGTTTAAAATCAAATAACGGTAAGTGGAAGTCGTTCTCACGACGCCAAATAATCCACGCATTCACTGTACACAAGTCTATCATATGAAAAAATATTCTTTTGTACCACTTTTTGGATCGCAAAGGAATACGGTATAATCCAAGCATTGAATCCAGCAAATCGACGCCGCCCATATACTTGTTGTATAGCTCGACAGATTTAGGAGCAGAAATATTTTGGTACTGCTTATTCTTTCTGAAATAACGGCGTCTTTCTACTACTGGGTTGCTACCAACATACGGCGACATCATGCTGACGACTTTGTTGTCAAACCAGGAAACCAGACCCAATTCAACTCCATCAATTGTGGCCACTTTTTCAACCATGCTTCCACGTCCCCCTTTTTTCAGCTCCTCAGTCGGCATTCTTGAATTTGGAACTCTGTTGAGCCTTACGGTACCCAGTGGTAAGAGCCCATTTTTAAACAAATGAACCTGCAAATTCGGGCTATTGTACCAATTGTCAAAAAATATTTTGTGGTTCACATTTTTTTCCACTGTCGATGTAAGTCTTGTAACAACATTCCCACTCACGCCCAAATCAGGTGACCCGTCAGGAATTTTGTTGCTCTGTTCTCCTGCAAAAATGTCAAAATCGTAACTGAAACCAGACACTCCACTTAGCACTTGGTTCTTGCAACCCCATTTGTTAGGTTTCGCTGGGTTATATTGTTTTAGTTCATGCCGACACTTAGTGGGTATTATTTGCTCATCTACGGCGAGGAACTCCTCTTTTGGAATCAGCAGTAACCGCTCCCTTATTTTCTCTAAGAGTGGTCTTACTTTGAAAAGTTTGTCATATCCTTCTGTCCCATATTGTTTAAAATTGGTATTGTCATTGAAATGAAGGAATCTTTTGATTGTTGCCCACCTGTTGCATGTCATAGTTTCAAAAATAAAGTATTGTCCAACAGACTTATTCCAATAATGCCTCGCAGCCGGTAGTTGAAAACAAGACATGTATATCACCATCCCAATGAACTGCTCCATCTCGCTTTTTGATATATTCGCCGGCTTGTTTATATTGTCCTGAAGAGCTTTTTTATTTGACTCCTCTACAATTAAATTCATCAAATCATCGGTAAAAAAAAACTAAAAAAATCTGATGGTGCCTTTAGTCTTTTTACATATTCTGGGAGTTCGATAGATCCTGTAAATTTAAATTGTTCTTCATCGTAAGCAGGAAGATGACCCTTTTTCCAAGAAACTTTTTGCTTCGTTTTTTTAATTTTTGCTTTCGATGTCGTTGCTATATTGGGTGCATTCTCTGATTCAGACTCCTCGTCAGTTTCATCCACAGTTAGGTTACCGCTTTGGTTATGAAGAATTTCTTGAGTGCCCAATTCCATATCAGAATCTGCCGCCAATTCATCGTCGCTTTTAGATCCATCCCCAGGAATGGGGTTTACAAGTGTAGAATGTCCATAAAAGCGAAGGGGCTCCATTTCTGAAGTAAAAAATAACAAACACCATTTCAATCTATCGGGTGATTTTTTTGAGGTTAGGATTTTCATGCATTAGTATTTGACAGATCACGCGGGATTTCAGACATGGTGTCAAAGAGAAAGATGCTCAGTATGCTTTGACATTTCATCATGAATAGACTTACTAACGAGCAACGCTTGCAAATCATTGATTTTTATTACCAAAATCAGTGTTCGGTTCGAAATGTGTTTCGCGCTTTACGCAAATTTTATGCGTTTTTTTTTAAAAAAAAGTTCTCAAGCTCTTAAAAAATCACCCATTATGTATTTATTGTCCTCCATTAAAAAGAGGACATTGTTTAATATAATGGGTGATTTTTTAAGAGCTTGAGAACTTTTTAAAAAAAGAAGAGGATCGTGTTGTATCTTGTTCATTTTTTCGTGACAGAGAAGAGAAAAAAGGATTCAAACAGAGAAAGCCATATTTGGCTTCGAATGCAGTAAAGGGTTAAGACTAAATCGAAAGAGTGGGAGTGGCAACACTTTTGGAAAAGTGTAGTGTTTGACATTTTTTGGTCTGCATAAATTAAATAAATTTGTTAAAAGTAAAATATCGAATATAAAATAACGGAAAGTAATTCACGACACTAAAAGAAAAACCGGTGAGCACTTTGTGATTTGTTGTTCTATTATATTAACATCGAAAAAATCAAGTTAAAAGAAAGTACAAAACGATCACAGACAAAGAGCATCAAATATCCCTCTGTATACATACATACATATTGCCAAAAAAAATATTTCATGAATAAAAGCAATAACAAACGCCTAATTTCTGCTATTTCACCTGAAAAAATGGGAATACACGACACCAAAAAGGGAAAAACACTTCTGGACTCTTAATGAACATGTCACGGATAGATCTTGAAGATATGTTTGACTATAAGCAACAATATCTAGCTACAAAGTCAGATATAGAAAAAGTGCGAGTTGACATAATAGCATTAAAATCTGAAAATGAAGTGCTAAGAGGAGTAAAGCTTTCTCTAGCTAGGTGCATTAGAAAAAGAAATGGAACGAATGCAAATGCAATCCAATGAAAAAAAATTGATCTTCCGTCTGGAATCCAAAGAACAGGTTGATCAAAAAGTTGAAGTGGAAGAAGTTTGTTCTCATCTGCCAAATTATCAGGCAAATAATATGGCACGAGTACGATAACTTTGGCGCCAAGATATAATAACGGTTTTTGGTAGAGGGGCTTAATACAAGCATTTTTTACTATGCGAGGGGGGGGTCTATCTCCCCCCGTTTAGGCGGTAGGGGCAATTTAAAAAAAATATTATTTAAAATGGAAAAAAATAATTAAAAAATAACGGTGATACTTACAATTAAGTTGTATACATTTTTTTAAAGCCAACATTCTGTTTTATTAGCCAGTTTTAGTCAAAACTATGCGTAGTTTTTGAAAAATTTAATTTTGAACTCAAAATTTGAGTAAAAAAAGTTAAAAAAAAGGTTTAAAGCGTAATTTTTCAATACTTCAAGATTATCTAAAATAAATAAATTGGGTGGCGCAACAGTCCGTTGAGAACTAGGGCCTAGTGACTTACAACTCTCAACCATTCCTGTGTGCGAGTACTGTTGTCAAGGATGGAGAGGACCTACAGTTTTAAGCCGAATCCGAACGGCAAATTTGAGAAAGCACTTTTCATGACAAGAATTACTCTTGGAGAATTTGTCAATTCCTCGCAAGAGGCAGTACCCGTGAAAAAAACTTTAGATGGCATAGGCAGGGATCGAACCCAAGACCTCTGGCATGACAGTCCAACGCACTAACCATCATGCCACGGGTACTGAGATTATCTACCATTGTTTTTATTTCAGAATTTATTGCTCTTATTTGTTTTTGATCAAAAACTGAAAACTAGATGATTTTATGTCTTTTAGTTTTTGAGAAAATTGAAAATAACCACAACTACTATTTTAATTTAATTCTTTTTTTTTTGCTTGAGTGGTCTTATTTTGATAGTAACAATGGTAGGTGCGAGTTTGGGTGTATGCAACAGTAAGGTGTGCGCGAGTTTGGCTGTATGCAACAGTGGCATCTGCAACCCCCCTGCTTGGGAACAGTATAGGTTTTGGGGTGGGTGCAAGTTGGAGTGCGTGCAAGGTGGGGAGGGGGCAAGGTTCGGTGGGTGCAAGATGGGGTGTATGCAAAATTTTGCATTTAAATAAGCTGGATTTTAAGAAAAATTAATTTACCCTAGGTGTATCTTAATCCATATTCGATTATTACTATCAAAATAAGACTACGTTAATACTTAAGAGAGGAAAAAGTAATTTAATTAAAATATTTTTTTTTGTAATTTTCAATTTTCTCAAGAACTAGAAGACATAAAGTCATCTAGTTTTCAGTTTTTGATCAAAAACAAATAAGAGCAATGAATTCTAAAAAAAAAACAGTAGATAATTTGAAAGTTTTTTTTAATTTTGTTTGCATAAATTTTTAGTTTAAAACAATTTTTTTCAAAAACTATGCATAGTTTTGACTTGATTTAAAAACAAGCTAATAGACAAAAATGTTGGCTTTGAAAAAAGGTATAATACTTAATTGTAAGTATTACCGTTATTTTTTAATTATTTTGTTTCCATTTAATGTACATATTTTTTTAAATTGCCCCTACCGCCTAAACGGGGGGAGATAGACCTCCCTCCCATAGTAAAAAATGCTTATTTTTAACTGTTCTATACAAATCCGTCATTAAACTTTGTCGCCAAAGTTATCGTACTCTCCCCAAAAATATCATGGACGAAATAAAAGAAGTAAAATCATTGAATACAAAATTTAAAAACTATTGTCAAACTTAAAACTAAAGAAACATTGTACTTACTTATTTACTTAAGGTGGCGCTACAGTCCGGGGCGGACCTGGGCCTCAACCAACATGCGTCTCCAGCCAGCTCGGTCCCTAGCTAGCTGTCTCCAGTTTCGCACGCCAAGTTGGTTGAGGTCCTCACCCACCTGAGTGCGCCACCTGAGTCGCGGTCTTCCTCTACTGCGCCGTCCCTCGGGATTGGATTCGAAGACCTTCCGGGCTGGAGCGTTGATGTCCATTCGCTCTACATGACCCAGCCATCTAAGCCGTTGGACTTTTATTCTGCCAACTAGGTCAGTGTCGCTGTACAGCCCGTACAGTTCGTCGTTATATCTTCTCCTCCATTCTCCATCTATACGTACGGAACCAAAAATCACCCGAAGAATTTTTCTCTCGAAGCATCCTAAGACGTTCTCATCTTTCTTTGACAGGGTCCAGGCCTCAGCGCCATAAATGAGAACCGGGATGACGAGTGTCTTATAGATGGTGATTTTAGATGCTCGAGAGAGGACTTTACTTCTCAATTGCCTTCTAAGTCCAAAGAAGCAGCGATTTGCAAGAGTTATTCGTCGTTTGATTTCAGCGCTGTCTGTGTTTATAGCGGTGCCTAGGTAGACAAAGTCCTTAACTACCTCGAAGTTATAGCTGTCCATGGTGACGTTTTGTCCAAGACGTCGTTGTTCAATGTCCTTTTTTGATGACAGCATATACTTGGTCTTGCCCTCATTGACCACTAAACCCATCTACTTCGCTTCCGTCGCAATGCTCAAAAACGCTCCACTGACATCACGCTTTGATCTTCCAATTATGTCAATATCATCTGCGTATCCGAGTAATTGGATGGACCTTTGGAAGATTGTGGCTTGAGTTTTGCACAATTCTTTCCAGAACTATGTTGAAGAAGTCGCATGACAGTGCATCGCCTTGTCTAAAACCTTTTTTGACATCAAATGCATCGGTGAGATCTTTTCCGACCTTGATGGAGCAGCGTGCATTCTCCATCGTCATTCTGCACAAACGGATACGTTTGACAGGGATGCCAAAACTAGACATTGGTCTGTAGAGCTCTTCTCTATGGATGCTGTCATACGGGGCTTTAAAATCGATAAAGAGATGGTGGGTATCGATTTGAAGCTCCTGGGTTTTTTCCAAGATCTGCCGTAGTGCGAATATTTGGTCGATAGTGGACTTTCCTGGTCTGAAGCCACACTGATAAGGACCTATAAGGTTGTTGACGAACGGCTTCAGACGTTCACATAGTACGGCAGAAAGGATCTTATATGCAATGTTAAGGAGACTGATCCCTCTGCAGTTGGCGCAATTTAAAGGGTCTCCTTTTTTATGTATCGGGCAAACTATGCTGAGATTCCACTCATCGGGCATGCTTTTATCCGACCATATTTTGCAGATGAGTTGGTGCATGCTCCCTACCAAGTCATCGCCTGCTGCTTTAAATAGTTCGGCAGCTATGTCGTCAGCTCCAGCAGCTTTGTTTGACTTCAGTATAGATATAGCTATCTTCACTTCGTCTAGGTCGGGTAGGCGGAATTGTTGTTGCCGGCATTCGTCGTCAAACCAGGGGTTTCGCTGTTGTGGACGTGTGAAACCTAGCACTTCAGAGGCGGCATCTCTGATGGCTGCAAGGCAATGTTGCCACTGATTTTCAATGCTTAATGCATGCAGCATAGGACTCCTTAAGAGGTTACTAGAGACTCGATCGGAAAAGGACATGGCAGTCTCTTGCGATTGTAGCCGTCTAACGTCGAAACTTCTCACAGTACTTCCTTGTTTTGGCTTGGACCGGGATATCCGTAGCCGTACCTTGGCTACAACGAGGTAGTGGTCCGAGTCAATGTTGGCCCCTCGGAAAGTTCGGATATCCTGTATACTGGAGAAGTGTCGTGCGTCGATCGCAATGTGGTCAATCTGGTTGACGGTTGATTGATCAGGAGATTTCCATGTCCCCTTGTGGATATTGAGATGTGTGAACTGCGTACTAGCTACCAGAACGTCGCGCCCCGCAGCGAAATCGATCAGCCTGAATCCGTTGTCGGAGGTGGTGTCGTGCAGGCTGTATCTCCCGATTGTGCCACCAAAGATGTCTTCTCTTCCTAGCTTGGCATTAAAATCTCCTAAGACAATTGATTTTGATTATAAAAAAATCAATCACTAAATAGTCAAAAAACACAACCAATCAATATTACAAATTTTATTGTTCTTACCAAGATCTCTAGAGATCTTACCAGCTTGGCGATCGAATTCAAAAAAGGAACAATTCAAGTTTTCTTACAATCATAATCGGTTTACATAAATGCGAGAAAAAAAAGCTTTCATTATAAACATTGTACATATTATGTACATACAATTTTGGTGCATTGCAGATGGCAAAACCGTTTTATGATATCATTTAGCATTGATTTCAAATATAAGTTAAAAACAATTGTAGAAAGGGATTATCTCCTAATCCGAGTAGCAAAAAAAACAATAAGAAACACTTCATAGGGTAAAGTTTGCAATGTTTGGTAATTAGAGTAGATGTTTAAATTGAATATAAATTAATTCAATATAATTAATTAAGTATAAAAAATCGCTTTATTTTATTGTATTGATAACTTATATAATAAAATAAAGCGATTTAAATCACAAACATCCCGGCGCCCCTGAACCAGTTTCAGGACAGAAGGATGGCCAATTTAGCGATAGGTCGAGTAAATGTCCCATTTGACGTTCGTACAGTGGCCACACGAACAAGTTGATCAGCACCCGGTGAAACATTTTCAATCTGGCCCAGCAACCATTTTGTTGGTGGTAAGTTTGGCTCTTTAATTACCACAATATCACCTGGTTTCAGATTTGGAAGTTGTTTTTGCCATTTTGGTCGTTCTTGGAGACTCGTAAGATACTCCTGCTGCCACCGCTTCCAGAATCCTTGAACCATGTTTTGCAAAAAATTCCAATGGGTCAAACGATTTGTTGGGGTTTCGAGTTGACTCAGCTCAGGCACAGTTGTTGTTGGTTCACCTATGAGAAAATGAGATGGTGTTAAAGGGTTTAAATCCACATCAGAGAGACAACATAAAGGTCTAGAGTTTAAGATAGCTTCGATTTGACAAGTTACTGTCGTTAACTCTTCAAAGGTCAATATTGTAGACCCAATGACCCGGCGAAGGTGAAGCTTTACGGATCGTATACCTGACTCCCACAACCCACCGAAGTGAGGTGCGGAGGGTGGAATGAAATGCCAGGCAATTCCATCCTTTGCAAGTGATGAGATTATTGTATCGTTATGCTTTTGGGACAGTACCAGTTGATGCATTTCAGAGAGGCAACGCTTTGCTCCTTGGAAGTTTGTTCCGTTGTCACTGTAAATGTTTCGACACAGTCCACGTCTGGAAACAAATCGACGCAGAGCAGCAAGGAACGCATCAGTAGTGAGATCACTCACAACCTCTAAGTGTATTGCTTTGGTCGAAAAGCATATGAAGAGTGCAATATAGGCCTTCCGCAGTTTTGGTTTTCTACCTTGATTAAGTTTGATTGTGAGCGGGCCAGCGTAATCACAACCTGTATCTGTAAACGCTCGATTCGGCTGACTCCGTTGAAGTGGAAGGTTTCCCATGAGTTGCTTACAAGTTGCTTTGCGCTGCATGAAGCATGGTTTGCAGCGATGTATCACCTTTCTTACAATGTTTCGGCTACCCATTATCCAAAACTGCTGCCGCACAAATGTAAATGTTTCCGACACTCCAGCATGCATATATCTGTTATGAATGTCCTCTACTATAAGGAAAGAAATGTTATTAGGAAGTATTATAGGATGTTTAATATTATATGAAACTGCTGCATGTTTTATACGACCGCCGACGCGTAAGAGTCCATCGCTGTCCAAAAATGCCGAGTATCTTAGTAATTTTGACTTCGGGGATAAAGTCTTGGTTTTAAGCAAGTCGTCTATTTCCCTGGGATAAGAAGTCAGCTGCACATGTTTTAAGACAGAAATTTTTGCAGAATGAATTTCATGGAATTTCAAGCCACCGGAAACGCGAACGCCAGTTGATTTCACGCGTAAGTTTGATATATAACGACGAATATATGCAAGCACTCTAATTAGCCGATGCCACGAAGATATATTGTCAATTATGTCTTGAATAACGCTTGCATAAAACCACGAAACAAAATTATTAGTAGGCAATGGTCTGGCCTCGAGTTGAACTGGATCCTTATTAGCAACTTCATTATATGTGCAACGCTTAGAATGAATTGGCCAACGTTCTTCCGATTCGGATAGCCAAGATGGACCAGACCACCATAGACTATGATTTACGAGTTCAGAAGGGGAAACACCGCGCGACGCACAATCAGCTGGGTTAGATTGCGAAGCAATATGCCTCCACGAATGACTTGGAACCGTTTCCAACATAGTTGAAGTGCGATTTACAACAAACGTTGTCCGGCTGCGTATGCCAACGACGAGGCGTCCGAAAACCCGTGAAGTTCTATGTCCTTTTCAGAAAATATATTACGTGGTACCCGAGTGTCCCGAAACAATGGAAGTTCATCTCGATGGTTCATCCATTGGGTAGTTATCCTTTGTGGAAGGGGGTCATCCCATCCTAATTTAAGTTCTGATGACCAAAGTTCTTGAAACATAATTTTAAAAATGATCACGGATGGAGCCAAAAAACCTAACGGGTCATATATTCGAGCAACTTCCGAGAGAAGAGTTCTTCTTGTTAGAGATAGGTTAAGCTTAGGTTGATTGAAACGAAATGAAAAGACATCATTGCTTGGGTTCCAGTACATTCCTAATACCTTGATGAAGGCAGACGACTTTTCATAATCCAAAGAAGAATACTCACAATCTTCTGATGGTATCTTAGCAAGAAGACTCCAGCAATTTGAACTCCACTTACTAAGTTGGATTTTTGCTAACGATAGAAGTTCTACAAGTTCTGACTGAATTCTCATAAGGTCTTCAATAGAGTTTGCTCCCGTCATGATGTCATCAACGTAGACATCTTTCAAAAGAATTCGAGCTGCAAAAGGATTTGTTACTTGATAATCCTCAGCAAGCTGTTTCAAGACACGAACAGCCAAAAATGGAGCTGAAGTAGTTCCATAAGTTACAGTTTTGAGTCGAAAGTGTTTCACATTTTCGCTAGGAGAATTTCGCCAGACAATACGCTGATAGTCTGTTTCGGGGTTTCGGATCAGCATCTGTCGAAACATTTTTACTATATCGGCTGTAAATACGAAAACGAAGACAAACTCCGAAAAGGTCTCTTTGTATAGGAGGGCCTATGTATAAATGGGTATTAATAGACTGCCCAGTTGAGTCACTGACTGAGCCATCAAAAACGACCCGAAGCTTAGTCGTAGAACTGTCGGGCTTAAACACGGCATGATGTGGAAGATAAAAATGTCGACCATGGGAAGATTTTGCTTCATCATCAGGTATGCGTTCCATATGACCAAGATTTAAGTAATCTTCCATAAACTTTCTATATTGTCGCTCTAAGTCAGGGTTTTTTTGAAATCGACGCTCCATAGAATTTAGCCGAGACATGGCGGCAGCTAGTGTGTTACCAAAAGAAGGCGATGGAGTTTTCAAAAGTAAAGGAACAATATATCTACCGTCTTCAGAGCGAGAAACAAATTTACGAAATAGTAATTCAGCAGGATCATTATCTGTTTGGATCCTGATTGTGGAAACTTCCTCTAGTTCCCAAAAGCGTTGCAAGAGATAATCAGTATCAACAGATGATTCGGCATTGCATATGCCAACGCAAGAAATTTGATTAAAAACGAATTCTCCTGTAATGACCCATCGAGAATAAGTGTTTTGCGCCAACGGTCTTCCTTCTGGGCCTATGATTTGCTCTGGTTTTAGAATCGACCAAACTCTGTCTGCTCCTAGTAAAACATCTACCGAACTCGAAATATTAAATAATGGATCAGCTAGTTCCAACCCTTGAATATAGGCCCACGACGAACTATCAACAGAGTGAGTCGGTAAGTTAGAAGTTAGTTTGCTCAAAATATGTGCATCACACTGTAGAACGGTGTTGCTAACCCTCGAAGCCAATAAAATTGACATATATCCGTTAGTGTGACCATCATTTGCAGAAGAAAGTCCTAAAATAGGAATACGAGAATGTTTTCGACGAAGACCAATACGTTGAGCTAATGCTTCTGTAATGAATGAACACTGTGACCCTGTGTCTAGTGACACTCTACATTTTATTAGTTCACCCTGACGATTACGAACATAGGAGAGAATGGTAGGCAAAAATGTTTGCTTTGGAAAACCAAAATTGAGAGAATGGTTGGTCAACAAGGGAGAATCAGAACTAGAAATAGGAACACCGGAGGTAACGTCAGCATTTGAGTTGTCTACAGCAAAATCGGAAGAAGATTTCCCTTTCGAAGAATATTCATGACCACTAGATTGATTGGAGTGGACAAGTGAGTGATGCCGCGATTTACAGACTCGACAACGAAAATGGCTAAAGCATTTGTAAGATGTGTGGCCAGAACGAAGGCAATTAAATCACAATGAATTGTCTTTAAGAAATTTCGGACGAGAATCAATGCTTAGCGAAATAAACAAAGGACAATCTGATAGTTTGTGATCACCTTTGCATTTGAACGATTGTGGAAGGGAATGCACGAGTAAGTTTACGCGATTATACCGTTTTTCGAGTTTTGTCCATGCCCCAATATAATTAGCATCGGTGGGGGATATATGGCTGATAAGATCAGCAGCTTCGTTTCGCAAAAATGATTTTAAGAAATGAAATTTTTGAGTAGAGGTAAGCTTATCATTTGTATCTACCGTATCGATAAACATTTCGCGAAATGTAGGCCAATCTTTGTAATTGCCGGAAAATGGAGGAATGTTAATTTTAGGAAGGCTTACATTCGAAGATTTACTAGACGAATTAAGTTTGCTTAGAAATGACGATTGATTTTGGGCAAGCTCCTCGACAAGATTAATTTGTTTATCAACACTCTGTTTTTCCCGAATAGCTTTCGTAAATGTCGTATGTGCACCAAAACATTTCATTTCGTATTCTTCAAATACTGCTTCAAGCGTAAAAACTGCTTGCTCGTCTAAACCTTCCAAAGACGAAATAGTGAAACGAAAAGTCTTTCCACGCGATTTCTAATTTCTCTAATCTGACTTCTAACATCGGTAAATCTTCATCGCCCGTAAGAGATTCACAAAAAATCGTCGCACGCGTAATGGCTCCTTTAGCATGTCCGCGAAGTTGCAGTGACGTCATTTTGATCAAATACAATTATTGTTCTTAATCAAGAAATCGAAATTTAATTACACCTTGAATAATTTCTTAAAGGTTTCCTTAAACCGGTACTTTAAGCTATTGTCTTTTTAGCGATTAAAATTACTGACTTGAATTAGCAATCAAATAAATGCGATTGTCTTTTTAGCGATTAAAATCAATAAGTTTAATTAGCAATCGAAAACTTTTTCTTATTTGTGAATTAAACACTCGATTTTTCGATTAATCACCAGTTCAAAAAATATGTAAAATATCGGGATCGAAGGACCAATGATTTTGATTATAATAAAATCAATCACTAAATAGTCAAAAAAACACAACCAATCAATATTACAAATTTTATTGTTCTTACCAAGATCTCTAGAGATCTTACCAGCTTGGCGATCGAATTCAAAAAGGGAACAACTCAAGTTTTCTTACAATCATAATCGGTTTACATACATAAATGCGAGAAACAAAAGCTTTCATTATATACATTGTACATATGTACATATAATTTTGGTGCATTGCAGATGGCAAAACCGTTTTATGATATCATTTAGCATTGATTTCAAATATAAGTTAAAAACAATTGTAGAAAGGGATTATCTCCTAATCCGAGTAGCAAAAAAAAAAACAATAAGAAACACTTCATAGGGTAAAGTTTACAATGTTTGGTAATTAGAGTAGATGTTTAAATTGAATATAAATTAATTCAATATAATTAATTAAGTAAAAAAGATTTAAGTTATCAATATAATAAAATAAAGCGATTTAAATCACAAACATCCCGGCGCCCCTGAACCAGTTTCAGGACAGAAGGATGGCCAATTTAGCGATAGGTCGAGTAAATGTCCCATTTGACGTTCGTACAGTGGCCACACGAACAAGTTGATCAGCACCCGGTGAAACATTTTCAATCTGGCCCAGCAACCATTTTGTTGGTGGTAAGTTTGGCTCTTTAATTACCACAATATCACCTGGTTTCAGATTTGGAAGTTGTTTTTGCCATTTTGGTCGTTCTTGGAGACTCGTAAGATACTCCTGCTGCCACCGCTTCCAGAATCCTTGAACCATGTTTTGCAAAAAATTCCAATGGGTCAAACGATTTGTTGGGGTTTCGAGTTGACTCAGCTCAGGCACAGTTGTTGTTGGTTCACCTATGAGAAAATGAGATGGTGTTAAAGGGTTTAAATCCACATCAGAGAGACAACATAAAGGTCTAGAGTTTAAGATAGCTTCGATTTGACAAGTTACTGTCGTTAACTCTTCAAAGGTCAATATTGTAGACCCAATGACCCGGCGAAGGTGAAGCTTTACGGATCGTATACCTGACTCCCACAACCCACCGAAGTGAGGTGCGGAGGGTGGAATGAAATGCCAGGCAATTCCATCCTTTGCAAGTGATGAGATTATTGTATCGTTATGCTTTTGGGACAGCACCAGTTGATGCATTTCAGAGAGGCAACGCTTTGCTCCTTGGAAGTTTGTTCCGTTGTCACTGTAAATGTTCCGACACAGTCCACGTCTGGAAACAAATCGACGCAGAGCAGCAAGGAACGCATCAGTAGTGAGATCACTCACAACCTCTAAGTGTATTGCTTTGGTCGAAAAGCATATGAAGAGTGCAATATAGGCCTTCCGCAGTTTTGGTTTTCTACCTTGATTAAGTTTGATTGTGAGCGGGCCAGCGTAATCACAACCTGTATCTGTAAACGCTCGATTCGGCTGACTCCGTTGAAGTGGAAGGTTTCCCATGAGTTGCTTACAAGTTGCTTTGCGCTGCATGAAGCATGGTTTGCAGCGATGTATCACCTTTCTTACAATGTTTCGGCTACCCATTATCCAAAACTGCTGCCGCACAAATGTAAATGTTTCCGACACTCCAGCATGCATATATCTGTTATGAATGTCCTCTACTATAAGGAAAGAAATGTTATTAGGAAGTATTATAGGATGTTTAATATTATATGAAATTTCTGCATGTTTTATACGACCGCCGACGCGTAAGAGTCCATCGCTGTCCAAAAATGCCGAGTATCTTAGTAATTTTGACTTCGGGGATAAAGTCTTGGTTTTAAGCAAGTCGTCTATTTCCCTGGGATAAGAAGTCAGCTGCACATGTTTTAAGACAGAAATTTTTGCAGAATGAATTTCATGGAATTTCAAGCCACCGGAAACGCGAACGCCAGTTGATTTCACGCGTAAGTTTGATATATAACGACGAATATATGCAAGCACTCTAATTAGCCGATGCCACGAAGATATATTGTCAATTATGTCTTGAATAACGCTTGCATAAAACCACGAAACAAAATTATTAGTAGGCAATGGCCTGGCCTCGAGTTGAACTGGATCCTTATTAGCAACTTCATTATATGTGCAACGCTTAGAATGAATTGGCCAACGTTCTTCCGATTCGGATAGCCAAGATGGACCAGACCACCATAGACTATGATTTACGAGTTCAGAAGGGGAAACACCGCGCGACGCACAATCAGCTGGGTTAGATTGCGAAGCAATATGCCTCCACGAATGACTTGGAACCGTTTCCAACATAGTTGAAGTGCGATTTACAACAAACGTTGTCCGGCTGCGTATGCCAACGACGAGGCGTCCGAAAACCCGTGAAGTTCTATGTCCTTTTCAGAAAATATATTACGTGGTACCCGAGTGTCCCGAAACAATGGAAGTTCATCTCGATGGTTCATCCATTGGGTAGTTATCCTTTGTGGAAGGGGGTCATCCCATCCTAATTTAAGTTCTGATGACCAAAGTTCTTGAAACATAATTTTAAAAATGATCACGGATGGAGCCAAAAAACCTAACGGGTCATATATTCGAGCAACTTCCGAGAGAAGAGTTCTTCTTGTTAGAGATAGGTTAAGCTTAGGTTGATTGAAACGAAATGAAAAGACATCATTGCTTGGGTTCCAGTACATTCCTAATACCTTGATGAAGGCAGACGACTTTTCATAATCCAAAGAAGAATACTCACAATCTTCTGATGGTATCTTAGCAAGAAGACTCCAGCAATTTGAACTCCACTTACTAAGTTGGATTTTTGCTAACGATAGAAGTTCTACAAGTTCTGACTGAATTCTCATAAGGTCTTCAATAGAGTTTGCTCCCGTCATGATGTCATCAACGTAGACATCTTTCAAAAGAATTCGAGCTGCAAAAGGATTTGTTACTTGATAATCCTCAGCAAGCTGTTTCAAGACACGAACAGCCAAAAATGGAGCTGAAGTAGTTCCATAAGTTACAGTTTTGAGTCGAAAGTGTTTCACATTTTCGCTAGGAGAATTTCGCCAGACAATACGCTGATAGTCTGTTTCGGGGTTTCGGATCAGCATCTGTCGAAACATTTTTACTATATCGGCTGTAAATACGAAAACGAAGACAAACTCCGAAAAGGTCTCTTTGTATAGGAGGGCCTATGTATAAATGGGTATTAATAGACTGCCCAGTTGAGTCACTGACTGAGCCATCAAAAACGACCCGAAGCTTAGTCGTAGAACTGTCGGGCTTAAACACGGCATGATGTGGAAGATAAAAATGTCGACCATGGGAAGATTTTGCTTCATCGTCAGGTATGCGTTCCATATGACCAAGATTTAAGTAATCTTCCATAAACTTTCTATATTGTCGCTCTAAGTCAGGGTTTTTTTGAAATCGACGCTCCATAGAATTTAGCCGAGACATGGCGGCAGCTAGTGTGTTACCAAAAGAAGGCGATGGAGTTTTCAAAAGTAAAGGAACAATATATCTACCGTCTTCAGAGCGAGAAACAAATTTACGAAATAGTAATTCAGCAGGATCATTATCTGTTTGGATCCTGACTGTGGAAACTTCCTCTAGTTCCCAAAAGCGTTGCAAGAGATAATCAGTATCAACAGATGATTCGGCATTGCATATGCCAACGCAAGAAATTTGATTAAAAACGAATTCTCCTGTAATGACCCATCGAGAGGAAGTGTTTTGCGCCAACGGTCTTCCTTCTGGGCCTATGATTTGCTCTGGTTTTAGAATCGACCAAACTCTGTCTGCTCCTAGTAAAACATCTACCGAACTCGAAATATTAAATAATGGATCAGCTAGTTCCAACCCTTGAATATAGGCCCACGACGAACTATCAACAGAGTGAGTCGGTAAGTTAGAAGTTAGTTTGCTCAAAATATGTGCATCACACTGTAGAACGGTGTTGCTAACCCTCGAAGCCAATAAAATTGACATATATCCGTTAGTGTGACCATCATTTGCAGAAGAAAGTCCTAAAATAGGAATACGAGAATGTTTTCGACGAAGACCAATACGTTGAGCTAATGCTTCTGTAATGAATGAACACTGTGACCCTGTGTCTAGTGACACTCTACATTTTATTAGTTCACCCTGACGATTACGAACATAGGAGAGAATGGTAGGCAAAAATGTTTGCTTTGGAAAACCAAAATTGAGAGAATGGTTGGTCAACAAGGGAGAATCAGAACTAAAAATAGGAACACCGGAGGTAACGTCAGCATTTGAGTTGTCTACAGCAAAATCGGAAGAAGATTTCCCTTTCGAAGAATATTCATGACCACTAGATTGATTGGAGTGGACAAGTGAGTGATGCCGCGATTTACAGACTCGACAACGAAAATGGCTAAAGCATTTGTAAGATGCGTGGCCAGAACGAAGGCAATTAAAACACAATGAATTTGTCTTTAAGAAATTTCCAACGAGAATCAATGCTTAGCGAAATAAACAAAGGACAATCTGATAGTTTGTGATCACCTTTGCATTTAAACGATTGTAGAAGGGAATGCACGAGTAAGTTTACGCGATTATACCGTTTTTCGAGTTTTGTCCATGCCCCAATATAATTAGCATCGGTGGGGGATATATAACTGATAAGATCAGCAGCTTCGTTTCGCAAAAATGATTTTAAGAAATGAAATTTTTGAGTAGAGGTAAGCTTATCATTTGTATCTACCGTATCGATAAACATGTCGCGAAATGTAGGCCAATCTTTGTAATTGCCGGAAAATGGAGGAATGTTAATTTTAGGAAGGCTTACATTCGAAGATTTACTAGACGAATTAAGTTTGCTTAGAAATGACGATTGATTTTGGGCAAGCTCCTCGACAAGATTAATTTGTTTATCAACACTCTGTTTTTCCCGAATAGCTTTCGTAAATGTCGTATGTGCACCAAAATATTTCATTTCGTATTCTTCAAATACTGCTTCAAGCGTAAAAATTGCTTGCTCGTATAAACCTTCCAAAGACGAAATATGGTGAAACGAAAAGTCTTTCCACGCGATTTCTAATTTCTCTAATCTGACTTCTAACATCGGTAAATCTTCATCGCCCGTAAGAGATTCACAAAAAATCGTCGCACGAGTTAAATAAAAAGAGTTTGAAGTTTTGTGCTTTAAGTTTAATTTTATTGCGTTGGTATATTCACAACTGAATTTCTAGATGTACATTTTTTATGTTGTTCGATCAGACATATTTTACATTTATTATTAATATGCTGATCAAACAATATACTTAATATATTATCTTACAATTTGATATTTTATTTTTTGTCAATTTGACATTTTAATTTACTCATGTTACATTTTATACTGAACTAATTGAATATCCGTTTAGGGTTGGTGGACTATTATGGTGACGAAGGTCACCATACAAATATGTAACTTCTCTCCCCTTATTTTTAAGATTCTCCTGAATCATCGGAGTTTCTATAATTTTAACATTTGGTTGGGGCTGTGTAACATTATTTATTTTAATTTTTAATTTCCGATTTGACTTGTTTATGAAAAATATTACAATAAGAATAGTTATAATTATTAAAAACATTGTTATATTACTGATTTGACTTATAGTTCTGTGAAAAGTTAATTCATTAATTTTTTGTAAGTTTTCAATTTGTTGTATTCTTGATATTTCTTCAAACTTTAATTTGTCTGTTACATTTAAATTTTTGTCTTCTTCATAATGAAACTTTTGAATAAATTCTAGTTGATAGTTGAAAATAGTTTCATTTAATATATTTATTGAACAATTATTAATATTTAATATAAAATTTCCAGTTAAAATTAATTTTCTATCATCACAACCATTAGCAACGTTTTCTTTTTCTAAGTTTTTGCATATTAAAGTATCGTCATCAATTTTTATTATTTTCTTTTCTTTATTATAACGAAAAGTACATGAGTCCTTTGTTATACATGAATTACTTATATTTAAATCTTTCAAATAAATGTTCTTAGGATTATAAACATATTGAACATTGTTTATTTCTATAAACTGTAAGTTTTCCATGTCTATTTCTTTTTTATTATTATTTGGTATAGGCAATATCATTTTAAGTTGGGTCAAAATATAGTCTTTTGGTAGTTTCACAGCTAGTATGAGTCTATTTTGGTCGAGTTTCATAAGTCCTATTTTAGCATTTTCGAGTTTATAGAAGTCTATCCCTAATGTCTTTATTTCCATTCCTGTCAAAATACTTGGATGGAGTATGCCTTGTTTAGCAGATGCTATGTTATCTAGTACGCTATCAATTTTGCTTTCTAATATTTGTAATTTTAATAATTGGTCGGTAATAAGTTGTGTTCTAAGAATGTCTTTTTGATTTGAAGCAACAGTTTGGTAGGTATATGATAAAGCTTCTCTATCTGTTTCTAATGTTTTTTTAAATTTGTTGATTGAGTCCATAATATTGTTCGTTAATTTTAATTTGTTTGTTAAGATTTGTTATAGCTGCATGATTGTTGGTGTCAATTACGTTCATATTATGTCCGATAATATCTTGTCTGTCGTTGTCATCCATTGTCCCAAACAACCATTTCTGTCCTGTTCCTATAATGTTAATTAGTCCTCTTTTCTGTCTTCTTAGTGGTACTATTGATCCAAGTTTTGATTTAATGTTAAAAATTTCATTTCGAATTTCGGTATTGTTTTCTAATTGCAGAGTTTGCAAATTAACTTCTATCAATTCTATTGTTGAAAATATATCCTTAGTATCTATTATATATATTACAGTCTGGGTTTCGTTTACTATTTCTACTGGGCCTAAGTTTAAGGTAGTATACCCTTTATTGGTTTGTATTGGTGTTATTATGAGTGTTGCTTCCGTTACTCCCAGTATTATCAGCCAGAAGATCGCTTGAAGCCAAAAGATTACCTGCAAATTTATTTGGTCTTTTAGTATTTGTTGGATCAACATTTTTTAAATTATGTTTTCTGTAATATGTTTCGTTTTTGTGTCGTAAATGTTTATAATTTCTAATGTAGCCTTCATTTCGTTTTTCATGATAATTTTCCCTAGATACATTCCTTTTTTTTATTATTTTGTCCTTTTTAGCTTGTATTCTGTTTTTTAAATTTATTTGATTCGACTTTTCTGCTGAATTTGGACTCATACCCAATGTTGAATGGTATCTATTATTATATATCTGAATGGCTTTTTGGATTTTACGATTAGTAGAAATGTCCTTGTTTTGAATCGCCAGTAAGATTTCTAATAACGTTGAGTGCAATCTCTCTATATCCGAGTTTCCAGTATGTGAATTTGGTTTGGTCATATGCATTTCTATTCCTTCTTCTCTTAAGTACTCCTTAATATTTTCTGAATTGAATTCATTTTCACAGATAATTTTTCTAGGTTTCCCGAATTTACTCAGTTGTTCTTCAATGCATTCCAACTTACTTGTCCAATTCTTACTACTTAAATTGTAACCATAAGCTTTTTTAGTCAGTTTGTCAATAAATGTCAGGTATGTTAATTTATTAATGGATTAAACATCCATGTGCAAAATGTCATTACCTTTAAGTGGAGTTTCTGTTAGTTTGAACCTAGGTCTTATTGGTTTTCTGTCGTATTTACCTTCTTGACAAGTCTGACAATTCCCTATAACTCTCGAAATTTCTCTTATAAGTTTTGGAAAGTATATTTTGTTTTTTAATTTGTGATATGTTTCTACTATACCTGAATGATTACTCTCTTCGATGTGATACAAGGATATTTGTCTATGAGCATCTTCAACTTTTTCTAAGTCTCTTGCTCTCTGTGTCAGTTTGTAGAATTTGACTTGTTTGTCATGTCCATACATTTTAATTAAAACTTTCTGAACTTTATTATATTCAGTATCTTCTACTTCTGAATAAATTCCTATTGTACCTGATTTAATAGTTCTTTTAAATAAATCTGTCCAGTATTTGTCATCTTTTGTCATATCTACCTCAATTATTGTTTTAGTGTGTTGTACTTTTATTTCATTTTTTTACAGAATAAGTCAGTATAAGCTGAGTCTGGTAAATGTTAACAATTCCTTCTTTGATTTTAATATGGTCTAAAAGTTGTTCACTCGCTGAATGTACCGTTTCTGATGTTTCGTTTATTTCCTCTGGGATCCTACTTAAGAAATCTGCTATTTTATTTTCCTTGCCTTTTATATATTCAATGTCAAACTCAAATTCTTGTAATTTAAGAAGTCCTCTTTGAACTCTTTGACTAAATTCTTTTCCATTGTATTTTTTATTTAAATATTTTACAGGCATATGGTCAGTAATTATTTTAAATTTCTGACCCCAAAGATACGGTCTAAAATATGCGGTAGTCCATACTATTGCTAAGAATTCCTTATCCGTTGTTGAATAGTCTTTTTCGTGATCGTTTAATGTTCGGGAAGCATAACAGACTGGCTGCCTGCCCGTCTTGAGTAAGAACAGCTCTTAACGCATAATTACTAGCATCAGTAAAAAGGGAAAATTGTTTGTTGAAATCAGGAAATTTGAGTATGGGATGTTTAATTAGATTTTCTTTTAATCGTTCAAATGCTTGAATGTATTCTGGGTCCTTACTGTTTATTTTCATGTTCTTTTTTAGGTATTTTACCATTGGGTATGCTATTTTAGAGTAATCAGCAATAAATTTTCTATAATATCCAGTGCTACCTAAAAATCCTTGTAATTGTTTAATTGTCTGAGGCAAAGGATATTTCTGGATTACTTCTATTTTGTTAGGGTTAGGTTTCATTCCCTCTGCAGTAAGTATGTGACCTAAGTCTTCTGTATTTTTCTTAAGAAAAGAGCATTTACTTAATTGTATCTTAAGATTGTACTCAGCTAATTTTTGAAAAATTTTGTCCAGTGATGCTATGTGCTCTTCTAATGAGGTTGAAAAAATAAGTATGTCATCAAGATAAACCGTGCAAATTTTGCCTATGTACTCTCTCAATATTTCATTCATTAGACGTTGAAATGTCGCTGGGGCGTTTTTCAGCCCAAAGGGCATTCTGGTATATTCATATAGACCGTTTGGTGTTACAAATGCAGTCTTATGTATATCATCAGGATGCACCTTTATTTGATGATATCCCTTGGCTAAATCAAGGGTTGAGAAGTACTGAGACCTACCTAACTTATCGAGAATACTTTCGATATTTGGTAATGGGTATTTGTCGTCTACAGTTATATCATTGAGAGCTCGATAATCGACACATACTCTGTATTTGACTTTTCCTTCGATATCGGGTTTTTTAGCGACCACTACGATTGGTGAACCATATCGACTATTCGATTTTCGTATTATGCCATGCCTTTCCATATCATTAATTTGGATTCTTACCGCTTCTTCATGTTTCTGAGGCAGACGGTACAGTCTAGCATTAATTTGTTGGTCTGTGGATAATTTTATTTCATGGAATATACTTTCGCAGTTAGTAAGCTGATCTCCATCTCTATATAAGAGTTTTTTTGTATTTTTGAAGCAAATCTTGTATTTCCTGTCTCTCAAATACTTTTAGATCATCTAGCTTTACTTCAGTACCACCCTCTAACTCATAGCATTGTAAAGATGGTTCTATTTCTAATACCATTGGAAGTATAGTTTTATTTTGTAGAACCACTTCTTTGTTTACAATATTTATACTTTCAACCATGTTACCAAGAACATCCATTCCTAACAAGAGACTATATGCTTTGTCGCCTAGTGATTTTCCATATGCTCTAACAAAAACATTTTTTTGATAACCAAATGCAGTGGGTACAGGAACCTGATAAATTTTAAGTTTTTCTACGCTTCGGTTATTTACAGTAGACAAGTTCACCGTAAGCTCTTCAAGTACGTTATAAGATGTACAGTCTATTTTACTCGTATTTACCAAACTCATTGTGGACCCTGTATCTAACAAGCATATATGTTTCTGATTATTAAACGCGAATACTACCTGCGTTTTATTACCTGAGAGGCTACATTCAGAAAAAACGGAGCTTCTATTGAATGAATTTCTTCTTGGACAACTTGAGATCCTTGATCTAAATTATTTATGTCCATCGGTTCAACATTTTGTCTATTACGAGTCTGTCTGGAATAGTTATTGTTGTAATTATTTAGTGTTTGGTTGTTGTTTTGTACCGTATTATTTCGTTGGTTTCGGTTTGTCTGACCCGAATTATTGTTTGTATGTTGATTTGTGTTATTTGTTCCACTTGCATTGAAATCAGTGTTTTGTCGTCGCTGATTCGTTTGTCTTGAGTTATTGTAATAAAAATTGTTTTGAGACTGTTGGTTATTTTGTCGGTATGTCCTATCTGTCGGCCTAAAGTCATTGTTTTTTCTATTATTAAATTTGTTTGTTATAATATTGCCTACATCGAACCCTACATACGAATACAAGATGCTTTTGACTTTAAGTAAGTCATATACATCTCTTATTTCCCTAGCTAAGTTCCCTGTAGCTAGTTCTCTTATTTTATTTATGACTATTGAGTATAACATGGATTTTAACTGTTCTCTATTGTTTTCATACATAATTATTGTATTAATGTCAGTTAATAAAAATTCGATTTTATTAATTAAGTCTAACACCGAACTTACTCTTAAGTTGTTTATCCGTTGAGTGACTTCTCCCTGGTCGATGGTTGGTCGAAATGACAGCTTTAAAATATTTTTGGCCTCCTCCCACGTGCTGGTATTGTTGGTAAGCAGTAGTTCCTTTGCCCTTCCTATCACCTTGCATTGCAAGATTGCTGTCCACATAGCAGCTCTTCTGTCTTCCGGTGTCAAGCTCATGTGATTCTCAACAACGTTGATAAACTGGGTCAACTCTTGCCTGTTACTCGAAAATTCTTCGATGTATGAAATTTCTTTCATAATCACTATGGCTCGACTATCTTGCTGTTGAGAATTGGCCTCCAATCTCAGCAAAACCTGTGCCATTGTATTTATAAGGGTTATTTGGTCGTTTTTCGTCTATATCTTCGATTGGCAAGTTCCTTCTGGAGTCGTGAAGAATGTGGCGTTTAATTTTTAAAATTTATTTTAACAAAACTCGCACAAAAAAAACTATTGATTTGTAGTTCGACGGTTAACAAAATACGCACTGTAAACAAAATATTTTTTTTTGTAACTGATTTGTAGTTACAAACATTTTTTTTCTGCGTTTGCTTTCCGTATTGACTGCGCCAGTTAAAGAAAAAGAGTTTGAAGTTTTGTGCTTTAAGTTCTTTTAATTGCGTTGGTATATTCACGACTGAATTTCTAGATGTACATTTTTTATGTTGTTCGATCAGACATATTTTACATTTATTATTAATATGCTGATCGAACAATATACTTAATATATTATCTTACAATTTGATATTTTATTTTTTGTCAATTTGACATTTTAATTTACTCATGTTACATTTTATACTGAACTAATTGAATATCCGTTTAGGGTTGTTGGACTATTATGGTGACGAAGGTCACCATACAAATATGTAACTCACGCGTAATGGCTCCTTTAGCATGTCCGCGAAGTTGCAGTGACGTCATTTTGATCAAATACAATTATTGTTCTTAATCAAGAAATCGAAATTTAATTACACCTTGAATAATTTCTTAAAGGTTTCCTTAATCCGGTACTTTAAGCTATTGTCTTTTTAGCGATTAAAATTACTGACTTGAATTAGCAATCAAATAAATGCGATTTTCTTTTTAGCGATTAAAATCAATAAGTTTAATTAGCAATCGAAAACTTTTTCTTATTTGTGAATTAAACACTCGATTTTTCGATTAATCACCAGTTCAAAAAATATGTAAAATATCGGGATCGAAGGACCAATGATTTTGATTATAATAAAATCAATCACTAAATAGTCAAAAAAACACAACCAATCAATATTACAAATTTTATTGTTCTTACCAAGATCTCTAGAGATCTTACCAGCTTGGCGATCGAATTCAAAAAGAGAACAATTCAAGTTTTCTTACAATCATAATCGGTTTACATACATAAATGCGAGAAACAAAAGCTTTCATTATATACATTGTACATATGTACATATAATTTTGGTGCATTGCAGATGGCAAAACCGTTTTATGATATCATTTAGCATTGATTTCAAATATAAGTTAAAAACAATTGTACAAAGGGATTACCTCCTAATCCGAGTAGCAAAAAAAACAATAAGAAACACTTCATAGGGTAAAGTGTACAATGTTTGGTAATTAGAGTAGATGTTTAAATTGAATATAAATTAATTCAATATAATTAATTAAGTAAAAACGATTTAAGTTATCAATATAATAAAATAAAGCGATTTAAATCACAAACATCCCGGCGCCCCTGAACCAGTTTCAGGACAGAAGGATGGCCAATTTAGCGATAGGTCGAGTAAATGTCCCATTTGACGTTCGTACAGTGGCCACACGAACAAGTTGATCAGCACCCGGTGAAACATTTTCAATCTGGCCCAGCAACCATTTTGTTGGTTGGTTTCAGATTTGGAAGTTGTTTTTGCCATTTTGGTTTTTCAACTGATTTTATGAGGCAAACATGTTCGAATCGCTTTTACACTTTCCGAGCACATCATATATACCTAACCTAACCTATGTTTTGCAAAAAATTCTAATGGGTCAAACGATTTGTTGGGGTTTCGAGTTGACTCGGCTCAGGCACAGTTGTTGTTGGTTCACCTATGAGAAAATGAGATGGTGTTAAAGGGTTTAAATCCACATCAGAGAGACAACATAAAGGTCTAGAGTTTAAGATAGCTTCGATTTGACAAGTTACTGTCGTTAACTCTTCAAAGGTCAATATTGTAGACCCAATGACCCGGCGAAGGTGAAGCTTTACGGATCGTATACCTGACTCCCACAACCCACCGAAGTGAGGTGCGGAGGGTGGAATGAAATGCCAGGCAATTCCATCCTTTGCAAGTGATGAGATTATTGTATCGTTATGCTTTTGGGACAGTACCAGTTGATGCATTTCAGAGAGGCAACGCTTTGCTCCTTGGAAGTTTGTTCCGTTGTCACTGTAAATGTTCCGACACAGTCCATGTCTGGAAACAAATCGACACAGAGCAGCAAGGAACGCATCAGTAGTGAGATCACTCACAACCTCTAAGTGTATTGCTTTGGTCGAAAAGCATATGAAGAGTGCAATATAAGCCTTCAGCAGTTTTGGTTTTCTACCTTGATTAAGTTTGATTGTGAGCGGGCCAGCGTAATCACAACCTGTGTCTGTAAACGCTCGATTCGGCTGACTCCGTTGAAGTGGAAGGTTTCCCATGAGTTGCTCACAAGTTGCTTTGCGCTGCATGAAGCATGGTTTGCAGCGATGTATCACCTTTCTTACAATGTTTCGGCTACCCATTATCCAAAACTGCTGCCGCACAAATGTAAATGTTTCCGACACTCCAGCATGCATATATCTGTTATGAATGTCCTCTACTATAAGGAAAGAAATGTTATTAGGAAGTATTATAGGATGTTTAATATTATATGAAACTGCTGCATGTTTTATACGACCGCCGACGCGTAAGAGTCCATCGCTGTCCAAAAATGCCGAGTATCTTAGTAATTTTGACTTCGGGGATAAAGTCTTGGTTTTAAGCAAGTCGTCTATTTCCCTGGGATAAGAAGTCAGCTGCACATGTTTTAAGACAGAAATTTTTGCAGAATGAATTTCATGGAATTTCAAGCCACCGGAAACGCGAACGCCAGTTGATTTCACGCGTAAGTTTGATATATAACGACGAATATATGCAAGCACTCTAATTAACCGATGCCACGAAGATATATTGTCAATTATGTCTTGAATAACGCTTGCATAAAACCACGAAACAAAGTTATTAGTAGGCAATGGGCTGGCCTCGAGTTGAACTGGATCCTTATTAGCAACTTCATTATATGTGCAACGCTTAGAATGAATTGGCCAACGTTCTTCCGATTCGGATAGCCAAGATGGACCAGACCACCATAGACTATGATTTACGAGTTCAGAAGGGGAAACACCGCGCGACGCACAATCAGCTGAGTTAGATTGCGAAGCAATATGCCTCCACGAATGACTTGGAACCGTTTCCAATATAGTTGAAGTGCGATTTACAACAAACGTTGTCCGGCTGCGTATGCCAACGACGAGGCGTCCGAAAACCCGTGAAGTTCTATGTCCTTTTCAGAAAATATATTACGTGGTACCCGAATGTCCCGAAACAATGGAAGTTCATCTCGATGGTTCATCCATTGGGTAGTTATCCTTTGTGGAAGCGGGTAATCCCATCCTAATTTAAGTTCTGATGACCAAAGTTCTTTAAACATAATTTTAAAAATGATCACTGATGGAGCCAAAAAACCTAACGGGTCATATATTCGAGCAACTTCCGAGAGAAGAGTTCTTCTTGTTAGAGATAGGTTAAGCTTAGGTTGATTGAAACGAAATGAAAAGACATCATTGCTTGGGTTCCAGTACATTCCTAATACCTTGATGAAGGCAGACGACTTTTCATAATCCAAAGAAGAATACTCACAATCTTCTGATGGTATCTTAGCAAGAAGACTCCAGCAATTTGAACTCCACTTACTAAGTTGGATTTTTGCTAACGATAGAAGTTCTACAAGTTCTGACTGAATTCTCATAAGGTCTTCAATAGAGTTTGCTCCCGTCATGATGTCATCAACGTAGACATCGTTCAAAAGAATTCGAGCTGCAAACGGATTTGTTACTTGATAATCCTCAGCAAGCTGTTTCAAGACACGAACAGCCAAAAATGGAGCTGAAGTAGTTCCATAAGTTACAGTTTTGAGTCGAAAGTGTTTTACATTTTCGCTAGGAGAATTTCGCCAGACAATACGCTGATAGTCTGTTTCGGGGTTTCGGATCAACATCTGTCGAAACATTTTTACTATATCGGCTGTAAATACGAATCGATGCTGGCGAAAACGAAGACAAACTCCGAAAAGGTCTCTTTGTATAGGAGGGCCTATGTATAAATGGGTATTAATAGACTGCCCAGTTGAGTCACTGACTGAGCCATCAAAAACGACCCGAAGCTTAGTCGTAGAACTGTCGGGCTTAAACACGACATGATGTGGAAGATAAAAATGTCGACCATGGGAAGATTTTGCTTCATCATCAGGTATGCGTTCCATATGACCAAGATTTAAGTAATCTTCCATAAACTTTCTATATTGTCGCTCTAAGTCAGGGTTTTTTTGAAATCGACGCTCCATAGAATTTAGCCGAGACATGGCGGCAGCTAGTGTGTTACCAAAAGAAGGCGATGGAGTTTTCAAAAGTAAAGGAACAATATATCTACCGTCTTCAGAGCGAGAAACAAATTTACGAAATAGTAATTCAGCAGGATCATTATTATCTGTTTGGATCCTGACTGTGGAAACTTCCTCTAGTTCCCAAAAGCGTTGCAAGAGATAATCAGTATCAACAGATTATTCGGCATTGCATATGCCAACGCAAGAAATTTGATTAAAAACGAATTCTCCTGTAATGACCCATCGCACAGTGTGGTATTTTGACCTGAAACGTGGCCATAAATCAATTTTGTCAACTTTCACCCTCAGGATTAAGCATGTGTCCCATAACAGGTATATATCCAGGCTACTTATTAGTGAAGTCTATCTATAAATTCGTCACCCCCGTTCGCGACACCATCAGTTGCAACTTGCACTTTTTGAATAAGCACGAGTTTGTTTGCGATTTTAAAAAAAAGTGTATTTTCTAAGTGTTTTTTTTTAATCTTAAAAGTGACTTTTTTGAAAAAATTTGATATGGATATCGTAAATCAAGGTATGTACAATATTTTAAGCAAAGAAATTTTTATATATTCAACTTAAGTTCTTCATATCGATGAGTTAAAGAATGTACTTACAAAATTTGCACTTTTTCCGTTGTTTTTACCAAACATTAGTGTTTTTGAATATTGGCAACACCCCGCAACAAAGTTTGTCATATATATTATTTAACTTCTGGATATGTAGAACAATCCTGCATTTCAGAACCATTCACAAGTTTTCACCTAAGAAAAAACAAAGCATTTGAAAAAAACTCCTTTCAAGCGACCATAACTAAACATTTTTTATATTATTCCAGATGACTCTAATTCCACCTTGTCTCTGACCAGGAAACAGCTCCATGAGTTGGTAAGAGGAAGCTCAAAAAGACTCCTTGACGGTAAGCTTAAAGATTTGGATAAAAAATGTATGGATATCACAAACTGTCCCCCAGAGAAAATAGATGAACTTACAAAAATTATCAAGGCGTTCAAAGCAAACTATAAACGGAGATGGCAACTCTGCAACTGCACAGAAAAGCGTTTCTTGGATAAGAATGAAGAGTGGCTTAGCGAAGAAGTAACGCTACCTGTTGGCATACTTCTACTAAAGGTCGCCCAAGCAAAGAGTTCGGGGAATCAAGTGACCGAACAAAACGTCGAAAAACAGAGGAACTTCGAAAGAGTGTGTCTTTTGATGAACTGACATACGCAGCACAGATGAGTCAACGAGCAGCGGGAAATATTGATGTCGCAAAAGTGATGGAGGTTGCGACCCAAACTCCAACCAGGGCTATGAAGCTCCGGAAAGCAGCTGCGATTGGCAGTAAAACCCCGAAAACTGAGAAACACACTCCTGAAAACGCTTTGAGAATATTCGTCGAAGCTAATTTAACTTCTAGTCAATACGAGTTTCACGATAAAATGGGCTTACTGGTGGACATTCCAAAGGCTGGGTATGGCAACACTAATGATGGCAACACCTCGCGCAGATTTTTTAATAGCCAAGAAGAAGCAGCTTCCATTACAAGCGTGGATTTATCATTGATACAAAAATTCAAAATTATATTAGAGGTGATATCCTCTGGTTATGAGATAGATCCTCAAAAATTCGCAAAATTTACGATAGATACTGCTAAATATTACGTTAACTTGTATCCATGGCAGCCTATGTCTCCAACAGTGCATAAGATTTCAATCCACTCTACCAGTGTCATATCCCATGCATTGTTGCCAATCGGCCAGTTGCTGAAGCTAGAAATAAGCATTTCCGCCAATACAGGGAAAACTTTTCACGAAAATTCTCCAGGACTGCATGCAACGAGGATGTGCTTAACCGGCTTTTATTGACGTCAGACCCTTATATCAGTAGTTTAAGGACAAGCAAGACAAAAAACAATCGTTTTCAAAGGAGGCTCTCGAATTTTTGATTGTAAATACCAATGATGAAGATGTTAATGATGAAAGATAAACAATAAATAATAAAATACAAACTATAAAATTAAATTAATCCTGGTCATTTTTTTATTACTTGCTAAGTTGCGGAAGGAAAAACAAAAAAGGATTAATCTGTTTATTCAATAATTGACCTTTACTCATACAATATACAACTAATCCAAATCTCGAATTCTTCGTATTTTGGATTCAGAGGGTCGCAGGTATTTTAGACTTGGTTACCTGTATACTGGGACATAAAATTTTGGAATGAAAGTTGAACACCCGGATTAATAAAACTTCACTCATAAAAAAAGGAAAAAAGGGATTTTCTAGAAAAAAGTATCTTTCAGTTTTTTTCTAATTTCTTATAAACTATGACATTTATCGGAATGGGGTTTTTTGTATTTGACTAAAAATATATCTGGTCATTGAATATTGACACAAAAAATGTCCTTGATAAACACATTTTTAAAAATAAATAAATTAAAAACCGAAACAATTTTTTTTTTCCTAAATTTCAACTTTAAAACTTAATTTCTCAAAAACTATTTAATTAAACAACTTAAATCAAGAAACAAAACAAAGAATAAAATATTAGCTTTAAAAAAAATTATAACGCAATGTTGTACGTGCTTTTTTTGATTTTTAATAATTTTTTTTCTTTGGGCTAATCGGAATGGGCATTTAAGTGGGTTTTACTGTACCTAAAAAATGAAAATTTATCCTTCCAAATAACTTTTTAGTCATTTGGTACCTATTGGATATGAAAAATGTGCCCAAATATTTTTGGCCAGGTTTTCGACCAAAATACCGCACTGTGCATCGAGAAGAAGTGTTTTGCGCCAACGGTCTTCCTTCTGGGCCTATGATTTGCTCTGGTTTTAGAATCGACCAAACTCTGTCTGCTCCTAGTAAAACATCTACCGAACTCGAAATATTAAATAATGGATCAGCTAGTTCCAACCCTTGAATATAGGCCCACGACGAACTATCAACAGAGTGAGTCGGTAAGTTAGAAGTTAGTTTGCTCAAAATATGTGCATCACACTGTAGAACGGTGTTGCTAACCCTCGAAGCCAATGAAATTGACATATATCCGTTAGTGTGAACATCATTTGCAGAAGAAAGTCCTAAAATAGGAATCCGAGAATGTTTTCGACGAAGACCAATACGTTGAGCTAATGCTTCTGTAATGAATGAACAATGTGACCCTGTGTCTAGTAACTCTACATTTTATTAGTTCACCCTGATGATTACGAACATAGGAGAGAATGGTAGGCAAAAATGTTTGCTTTGGAAAACCAAAATTGAGAGAATGGTTGGTCAACAAGGGAGAATCAGAACTAAAAATAGGAACACCGGAGGTAACGTCAGCATTTGAGTTGTCTACAGCAAAATCGGAAGAAGATTTCCCTTTCGAAGAATATTCATGACCACTAGATTGATTGGAGTGGACAAGTGAGTGATGCCGCGATTTACAGACTCGACAACGAAAATGGCTAAAGCATTTGTAAGATGCGTGGCCAGAACGAAGGCAATTAAAACACAATGAATTGTCTTTAAGAAATTTCGGACGAGAATCAATGCTTAGCGAAATAAACAAAGGACAATCTGATAGTTTGTGATCACCTTTGCATTTAAACGATTGTAGAAGGGAATGCACGAGTAAGTTTACGCGATTATACCGTTTTTCGAGTTTTGTCCATGCCCCAATATAATTAACATCGGTGGGGGATATATGGCTGATAAGATCAGCAGCTTCGTTTCGCAAAAATGATTTTAAGAAATGAAATTTTTGAGTAGAGGTAAGCTTATCATTTGTATCTACCGTATCGATAAACATGTCGCGAAATGTAGGCCAATCTTTGTAATTGCCGGAAAATGGAGGAATGTTAATTTTAGGAAGGCTTACATTCGAAGATTTACTAGACGAATTAAGTTTGCTTAGAAATGACGATTGATTTTGGGCAAGCTCCTCGACAAGATTAATTTGTTTATCAACACTCTGTTTTTCCCGAATAGCTTTCGTAAATGTCGTATGTGCACCAAAACATTTCATTTCGTATTCTTCAAATACTGCTTCAAGCGTAAAAACTGCTTGCTCGTCTAAACCTTCCAAAGACGAAATATGGTGAAACGAAAAGTCTTTCCACGCGATTTCTAACTTCTCTAATCTGACTTCTAACATCGGTAAATCTTCATCGCCCGTAAGAGATTCACAAAAAATCGTCGCACGCGTAATGGCTCCTTTAGCATGTCCGCGAAGTTGCAGTGACGTCATTTTGATCAAATACAATTATTGTTCTTAATCAAGAAATCGAAATTTAATTACACCTTGAATAATTTCTTAAAGGTTTCCTTAAACCGGTACTTTAAGCTATTGTCTTTTTAGCGATTAAAATTACTGACTTGAATTAGCAATCAAACAAATGCGATTGTCTTTTTAGCGATTAAAATCAATAAGTTTAATTAGCAATCGAAAACTTTTTCTTATTTGTGAATTAAACACTCGATTTTTCGATTAATCACCAGTTCAAAAAATATGTAAAATATCGGGATCGAAGGACCAATGATTTTGATTATTGTTGGGGGGATTCTTCTTAATATAAATCCTAGGGCTCAAGTTGATTTTTTCTGAAAAAAAGTTTAAATCTCTTGCAGTACCACAATGCCAAAAAAAAAAAAAAAAAAACAAAGAGAACTAATTTTGTTTTACCTTCAAGGTTAATTATTATTTGCTTCTTATCTGTACGAATATTACAAGCGAAGTGATTTTACAATTATTATTAAGACACGAATGAGCCTAGTCAAACAGACTAGCTCGGTGGTGAAAACCATAAACTTAGTTTACATAGAGGTGAGATTCTAAAATAGAGATTTTATGTCTTATTATATTCTCAACTTCATTATAGTTAAAATTAAGAACTTAATTTACGTTACGTTTAATAGTAACTCCTAACAGTATGCAATACATTTTTAAATAATCTGGTTTAATTAATCATTTGAATAGCATTAACTGCTAATTGACGTCAACATTCCGGCCTCCCTTTGCAGGAATGCAAAAAGTATAGAATCCATGCATCCAAAAAGTTGATAGATTTTACGTAGCGTTTCCATCGGTGGAGGTATTTTGTTAAAGAAGCGCCTCGATTCGCTACTCAGGAAAAAAAATATTAGATTAGTAAATCCAACGTTGAGGGTTGTTTAAAGAGTGCCCTTACTCACTCAGACATGTTAGGGGGAATATAAATAATGTCAGTTAAAAAATAAATAGATAAATTTATCGATTAAATTTCAAAAGGTGCTGTGCAGAACCATCAATAAAATATCAAAAAAAAAAAAAATGAATGTACATATTTAGTTAATTAGCTTAAATTTAATATATGTTTTGTGAAGCAAGATACACCTGGAACACTTCCCGATCGACAGGCAAGAGACATAATTTAACTATGGGGCGTAGAATTTCGCCTTGTTGAGTTTTAACGGTAGCAACGCGAACCTTTCCATCTTTTCCAGGGTGAACAGCCACAATTTTCCCCAGTCGCCATTGAGTGGGTGGCAAATTTTCATTGCGCACAACCACAACGTCTCCAACTTCGATATTACGCTTAGGAAATTTCCACTTTGTTCTTCGTTGAAGATCGGTCAAGTATTCCTCCTTCCATCGTTTTGAAAAAGAGTGTAAAATTTGTTGGACTCTTTCCCAATTCCTTAGATTTGTAATTTCACCAACTTGGCTTTCGGGTAAGGAAAGCAATGGTGCACCTTTTAAAAAATGACCCGGTGTTAAGGGAAGAGGGTCAGAGGGGTTCTCACTAATCGGAGAAATAGGTCGTGAGTTCAAACATGACTCAATTTTAACAAGCAACGTCGAAAACTCTTCAAACGTTAGTCTTGAGTTTCCAACAACCTTCTTAAAGTGGGTTTTAAATGACTTTATACCGGCCTCCCATAGACCACCCATATGAGGAGAACCTGGTGGAATAAAATTCCACTTCAAATTTTTTGGTAGATAGAGTTTTTCAGCTTCCAATGTAGCATCTGATAAGGCTTTTTTCAACTCCTTTTTTAATATTTTATTAGCAGCAACAAAATTGGTGCCGTTATCAGAGAAAAGTTGTTGGGGAACACCTCTACGACCGACAAATCTATCAAGAGCAGCTAAAAACGACTCTGTTGAGAGACTTCCTACCGCTTCTAAATGTACAGCTTTTGTACAGAGACAAATAAAAAGACAAGCATAACCTTTTATTGCTTGATAAAACCGACCCTTTTGAACCTTTAATTCAAAGGGGCCAGCGAAATCCAATCCAACATTGGTGAACGGAAAGGAATAGTTAACCCTTTCGGGTGGAAGTGTTCCCATAAGTTGGGTTTGGAATTCTTTTTTGTGTAAAACACAAACTATGCAACTATTGATACATGATTTTATTAAATTTTTTAATTTTGGAATCCAAAATGATTTTCGCATGAGGTATAGGACTTGTTGGTTCCCTCCATGTAGGGAAATTTTATGGACGAATCCTACTAACAATTTCGACAACGGACATGAATATGGTAATATTATAGGAAATTTTTCATCATAACTCAAATTTGCATTGGTTAAACGGCCGATTACTCTCATGATTATGTCAGAGTCTAAGGTAGGGTTAAGCGATAAAATTTTACTATTTATTTATTTACTTAAAGGTTTCGAGTTATATAGAGCGTTGAGCTCTTCACTAAAATAGAAGCGTTGTGCTAGTATGACGAGGCGAATTTTCACAAAAGTTATTTCATGAAGTGCCAACTTAGTAGAAAAGTATCGGAAAGGATAAAACCTTTTTCTTTTGCGAGAAGCTAGATTAATAAATCTAAACAAATATGCTATGACTTTGATAGCACGAGAGTAACATGAAAATCTCCTCAAAATATCATCGTTTGTGTTATGATTAACGACAAAGCTTTTAATTTGTTTGATTTCAAGGTTCCAATTGGGATCCCTTTGAATCTTCGTTATTGGCCAAGTTTCCTGGGAATTCTGTAGCCAACTTGGACCATGCCACCATTGGTCATTGTTTATTAAATTTTGAGGCATTACACCTCGTGAGGCAATGTCAGCTGGGTTTTGTTCAGAAGGAACATGTTTCCAAATGCAACCTGGCGGACTCTCAGTTTGTACTTTAGAGACCCGGTTTCGGACAAACGTTTCCAGCCGAGATGGACAGTCACGAATCCAATAAAGGACAATCATTGAATCCGTCCAAAGGTAAACATGATTGGATTCCAGGCGTAGACTGCTTTGTACAGCGTTTACTAACTTTGTTAGCAAAACAGCTCCACAAAGCTCCAGCCGAGGTATGGAAATGGCTTTCAGGGGAGCCACTTTTGTTTTTGAGCAAAGAAGGTTGGTAAACACATTTCCAGATGAATCTGTAATCCTAGAGTAGACAGCAGCAGCATATGCACTTAGAGATGCATCGCAAAAGCCGTGTATTTCAACACACATATCTGGAGTATAATTGATCCATCTTGGAATTCGGATATCCTTTATTATTGGAAAAGATCTCACAGAGTTTATCCATGTTTCTAGCCGAGTTGATTTTATGGGCGCATCCCACTCGGTTTTGTCTTTCCAAATATCTTGCAACAAAATTTTTAATAAAATTGTTGTTGGTGCAAGCCAACCTATAGGGTCATATATTTTAGCTATATTTGAGAAAAGTTCACGTTTAGTCAAAACTGATTTTGGAGAAAATAGCTTACATCGAATATAGAAACAATCTTCCCTTGCATTCCACCCTATACCTAGAACTTTCGAATGTGAATTCTCGTCGAACATGAGAAAGTGTTGGTCTAAAACATCCCCCCTAGGAATGTTTTCCAACAAGCGAGGGTGGTTTGCAGTCCATTTTTTCAAACAAAACCCTCCAGACAAAAGAAGTGCATTTAACTGAGCTTGAGCTTGGACAACAGTATCTAGATCGAACCCTCCAGAAAAAACGTCGTCCACATAAAAATCTGACAATACCATATCTTTTGCTAAAGGATATTTGTTTCCTTCATCAGAAGCAAGTTGATGTAATGTTCGGATTGCCAAATATGGAGCACAGTTAACACCAAAAGTAACCCTATTTATTTCAAAATCAGCCAAATCTGATTCTGAATTTGACGATCGAAAAATTATTCTTTGGAATCTGTGATGATCCGGGTGAACATGTATTTGGCGATACATTTTTTCAATATCGCTATTAAAAACATAGGGATACTGTCGCCATCTTAATAAAATAGTTTGTAGATCGTTTTGAAGAGCAGGACCGCTGCACAAAAAATCGTTTAGGCTATGCCCTTTGTTTGTAGAAGTACTTGCGTTAAAAACGACTTACTTTTGTCGAAGTACTATCCGGTTTCACCACAGCATGGTGCGGCAAATAAAAATGCTGTCGGGAAAGATTTAATTCATCTTTTGACCTAAGAGTCATGTGCTTCAAAGAAACGTATTCCTTCAACACTTTGTTATACTCTTCTCTGAGAGATCTATCGCAAAGAAGACGCTTCTCTTGTCGCAGATATTGTAAAACTGCACTACTTCTTGAAAGACCTAAATCCGATATATTTAAATTAGGCTTGAATGGAAGTTTCACTGTATAGCTACCATCAAGATTGCGAGTTGTTGTATCATTATACAATTTTTCACAAAATGTATCTTCGTTAGAGAAGGGTTTTACTTCTGGAACCTCTTCGAGTTCCCAAAATCTCTGAATTTGTTTTTCTAAACAAATTTCACTAAAAAATGTTTGAAAAGTTGGTTTCTTTGAACTAACTTCACATGGTCCAGAAAGAACCCATCCAAAAACCGTATTTTGAGCAATTGGTGAAAAGTTCTTTTCTCTCTTAACACCTTCACGTAGAATAAGAGGGTAGATATCTGCTCCGATCAATATGTCTATCGAAGCGGGTTTATCAAAGTTAGGATCTGCCAATCGTAATCCCTTGAGCTCAACCAAGTTTGATGCGTCAACAGACTGCGATGGCAAATTTCCTGTCAGCTTTTTCAAAACAACGGCTGAAACCGGTGTACATCAGGGTTGATGCGAGATTCGAGCGTGAGAGGACACATACTCGTTGAAAATTCGCTTTGAACTTGTCCAATGCCACAAATAGATGCATTGGTTGACCGTGTAAAAAGCTTAAATCGGTTCACTACGGACTGTAAAATATAAGTAGCTTCAGAACCAGGGTCGATTAAAGCTCTCAAGAGAATTGTTTGATTATGAACATTAATTTTAACCAAAGCTGTAGCTAGTAAAATATTCTTTTGCTGGTTAACAAGGAAAGTTTGAAGCGTAGAAGAATTAGAATTTATATCCTTTTCTAAATCCAGCATTGGTTGTTGTTCGATTTTCGAAGTGGACTGTATGGGGATGGGGGTGGTAGCAAGAGGAGTTTGAGATAGCGGAGGTGATCTTGTATCCTGAGATGATGGTTTTTGTGGGGAAAAGTGAAGCAAACTGTGGTGCCTTCTACCGCACTTATCGCAAGAAACGTTACTTCTACACTCATACACCGAATGTGTGAGTGCAAGGCAGTTGTAGCAATACTTCTGGATTTTTACTACTTTACGACGAGATGAGACATCCATGTCCAAAAATTTCTTGCATGAGCGCAAGGGATGATTGCTATTGCATAGCTTACAACTGAAATTCTTTTGTTCAACATGAAAAGAGTTTACCTTTTTGGAAATTAAATTGGATGATTGATTCGCACCTTTACGGGGATATTGCTTGACTTCTTCAACAGATTCAAGTATCTTGTATCTCGAAGCAAGAAAATCATCTAAAGATTTCCATGTAGGAATTTCATTTTCTTTCAGTAGACTTTGCTCAAAAAGAAACAAAGTGTTTTCAGGAATCTTTTGAGAAATAATACAAATTAGAATCGGATCCCAATTATCGGTTCTAACACCATAGCTTGAAAGGACCCCTAAACAATCACATACTGTTCTATGAAGATTTCTTAAAGCTGAGCCGCTTTCAGTTGAGATAGACGGTATAGAAAAAAGTGCCTTAAGCTGTGTGTTAATTAAGATGCGTTTATTCTCATACCGAGATTTTAATGCATCCCACGCTAGCTTAAAATTATCTGCCGTCAGTGGAAACTTATCAACAACGTCATGAGCTTCCTTCTTAGTTTTTAAGCGTAAATGGAATAGCTTTTCTACATCACTAAGTCGGGGGTGAGCTATGTAAATTGCTTGGAATTGCTTGCTCACGAAAAGTAGGCCAAGATTTGTAATCACCTTCAAAACATTCCGCGTCGCAAGGTGGAACCCTTATTCCATATTCTGAGTCAGATCTTTGAGGAGGCACAAAATCTTGTTTTGTATCCTTAAATGTACACATGTCTATCGAATCTATAATACTACCTACGGTAGTGAAGTAATTCGATGAAACTGTTAAATATTTTGATTTGATTGTCAATAGTTTGGTATCATCTAAACTTTTATCTTCGTTCTTCAAACATTTTGTATAAACCGAACGAAAACTATCCCATAATACCTCAAATTCCTTTTTCCAGACTTTGAGCATACCAGAAGTCATATTTTCTCTTTTTGGTACATCACGAAAACTATTGATAGTTTCGTTTATTTGCTTCACGCACAAATAAAAATCGTCAGAAAAAGACATTTCGAAAACGATGAAAAATGGTACACTTAATGGATCCCGAACGAAGAAAAAAGTTCACAACTCAAGCAATAAACTTTCAAAATTTCTTTAATATTTTATTTTTATTTGACTTTCAACAAAACGAGGTGTTAAATTTAAAGAAAATCCAAAAAATAATCCCTTTATCGTAGAAAAGAAAATTCTTAAAAAGATTAAAATACCGCAGATGGATTGTTCACACAAAAAAAAAGTTGAAAAGGTTTTAAAAATCACCAGATCAAAGAAACCGTAAGATCGCGAGATCAAAAAAAAAAACTGTAACGAGACTGTACCTAAACCTTACGATGAAAATTTGCTCCAAATATGCTCACTTCACAAATATATATTATATATGTATTGTATACTTATATGAATCACTTCTAATAATTTTCAACAAAATCAAAAATATACTTTATAAGAATCAAATCACAATCAAATCAATAATTTACTTTAATTTGCAAAAATATAATTGATTTAACTATCCAATATATTTATGTGTATATTTTATAATGCACAGCACCTACCTCGGGTTAGGGATATGGGATTTCCATTTAGGTGTGCACAATAGCGTAAAACCAATATGTGTGCCAAGATTCCAATAAAATCCGCACGATGTATTCTTTCCAAACAAAAAAAAACTCAAGGGGTTATGAGTTTTATTCCCAAATTTATTGCTGTCCAAAGTGTTTTAATCTGGCTCGATTGGACCAAAAAATGTTGGGGGGATTCTTCTTAATATAAATCCTAGGGCTCAAGTTGATTTTTTCTGAAAAAAAGTTTAAATCTCTTGCAGTACCACAATGCCAAAAAAAAGAAAAAAAAAACAAAGAGAACTAATTTTGTTTTACCTTCAAGGTTAATTATTATTTGTTTCTTATCTGTACGAATATTACAAGCGAAGTGATTTTACAATTATTATTAAGACACGAATGAGCCTAATCAAACAGACTAGCTCGGTGGTGAAAACCATAAACTTAGTTTACATAGAGGTGAGATTCTAAAATAGAGATTTTATGTCTTATTATATTCTCAACTTCATTATAGTTAAAATTAAGAACTTAATTTACGTTACGTTTAATAGTAACTCCTAACAGTATGCAATACATTTTTAAATAATCTGGTTTAATTAATCATTTGAATAGCATTAACTGCTAATTGACGTCAACAATTATAATAAAATCAATCACTAAATAGTCAAAAAAACACAACCAATCAATATTACAAATTTTATTGTTCTTACCAAGATCTCTAGAGATCCTACCAGCTTGGCGATCGAATTCAAAAAGGGAACAATTCAAGTTTTCTTACAATCATAATCGGTTTACATACATAAATGCGAGAAACAAAAGCTTTCATTATATACATTTTACATATGTACATATAATTTTGGTGCATTGCAGATGGCAAAACCGTTTTATGATATCATTTAGCATTGATTTCAAATATAAGTTAAAAACAATTGTAGAAAGGGATTATCTCCTAATCCGAGTAGCAAAAAAAAACAATAAGAAACACTTCATAGGGTAAAGTTTACAATGTTTGGTAATTAGAGTAGATGTTTAAATTGAATATAAATTAATTCAATATAATTAATTAAGTAAAAAAGATTTAAGTTATCAATATAATAAAATAAAGCGATTTAAATCACAAACAACAATTTTAATGTCATAGCCAGGGCACTGCTCATATGTCTTGCCCAAGAGCTCGAAAAATATGTCTTTGGTGTCCTCATCTTTCTCCTCTGTTGGGGCATGCGCGCATATTAGGCTTATGTTGGCGAGTTTAGCCTTGATGCGGATTGTCGTGATGCGCTCGCTCACACTGTTGAAACTCAAGACTTTTTGTCTGAGTCTAGTTCCAACAACAAATCCACACCCAAATAGACGCTGCCTTTGTTCTCGGTAGCAGTCGCCGTAGTATATATCGCAGTCTTTTAGTTTGCGTTTGCCCGGTCCATCCCATCGCACTTCTTGGATGGCGGTAATATCTGCCTTGCAGCAGTTTAGGGCTTCCGCTAATTGTTCGGCTGCACGTGGTCTGTTAAGGGACCTAACATTCCACGTACAGATCCGAAGTTCGTTGTCCTTATTTCGTTTCCTTGGGTTGTCAACAGTGAATCCGTCCGTATCCGAGGCTTGTTGGTGCTTCGCAACTATAAGATTTTTACGTGGTCAGGAAGTCACCCTGACGGCACAACCCCCAACCTGGAGGGCCAGATCCTTAGTATAACTCCAAGGACGGGGAGCCGGATAAACCGCTCCTTATAGGCCTGGGCTCCGAATAAGTCGTAGAAGCCCTATAAGGTGTTCACTAAGTAGTTCAACCTTACTGGAACTGTAGACGCCACCGTTGATTCCATCTCGAGAATTCGTCCGCTGCCGTCTGGATAAGGAGAGGTGCCTTAAAAATCACCGGAAATTCTTAAAAACACAAAGATCTCAGTTCAAAAAGATTATCCGCGGAGCATCAGAGCTAGAAGAGGTCATCTTCTGCACGTTAGAAAAATTAAATGTGAGAAAACAAATGCTAAAGTTGCCCTAAAAGAGGATACGTTGTGGGTAGATGGATGTTATTATACTTGGGACGATTCTGTCGGCCTGAAAAGTGGAATAAATTGTGGTTTTTCGAAATTATGCGATTATTAACATCTTCCTCAGGATTATTTTTAATCATGTTTATCTAAAACCAAGACAGCAATGGATGACAGCTCGATGACAGACTCAAGGTTCAGAACAAACAGTGTTCAGAATCTTTAAGTACTGCTAAGTGGCTCTGGCCAATAACGCAGGGATGGCATGAAGGAACGAGATTCTAGTAATGTAAAATACTTACGATTTTTAGCATACAATGTTGGCGGACTTAATAACAAAATATTTTACTCCGAATTTTTTAAATATTTATTAGAATTTGATTTGGTTTTTTTATTCGAAACTTATTTATTAGAAGGTAGAGATAAAAACTTTGACAAATATTTCCCATCATATTCCTGGTTTTGAATACCAGCCAAAAAGCAGCAATGAGAGGCAATAAAAAACAACATTCCGTCGAATTTTGAAGTCAAAATAGAGGAAAACATTGGTTGCATAGTAATGAGTTATATGAACAAAACATTGTATATAATACCAATTTACATAAATTGCAACAACTGGCAAGTATTTTACGATTTTGTATACTCACTTAAATCGCATAATGTAATGATAGTTGGTGACTTAAATGCAAAAATTGGAGACCTGGAAGCAGAAAACACATTTGGATGTCAAAATCGAAAAAGCAAAGATGTTAAAATGAATAATGAAGGAAAACAAGTCGTTGATCTCTCTGGGCAACGGCCTAGTCACTGATAAAGCTTCGGTTCCCATCGATCACCGAAATCAAGCATCAGTGAGCGTGGTTAGTAGAAAGATGGGGGACCGTCTCGAAACCTACCGCGTGCTGATGTCATGTGTTCTTTCTGTCTGTTGTTCTTTCTCCTCTGTCCTTCTGTCTTGTATTAATGTCTTGTGTTGTTATCACCTTATATAGTCTAAGTCGCTCAAGGTGCTGTGTCTCTACTCTGTACATTTATGTGCTGAGTAGTATGTAATGTAATGTAATGTAAGTCGTTGATCTCTGTAACGAGTTCGGTTTGTGTATATTGAATGCAAGCACAGAAGGCGATGAAACGTTTGTTTCAAAAATGGGAAGCTCGGTAATTGATTATGGTAAGATGGAAAGCATCAGCAACTACTATAATGCTGTTGCAATTTTATTTGCTTAACACTTAATAATATTAATTATTATTAAAACAAAGAAAACGAAAAGAACACGATTTAAAAAGACCGCGAAATTAGAAACGTGTAATTTATGCCGATCTGTCAAACAACAGCGGCGAAGAGGCGAACGAGGCAAAAATTGCAACAAGCAGCAAATTAAGTGCTGCCACCACGACGAGCTCAGCGAGGGGTGAGTTCAATGCACAATTTAATTAATCGAAGGATCGATTAATTAAGTTGCTCATGATTTTGATATCACTTTGATATCAGAAAAATACGTTTTGATTCGAATTGCCACAGGGACGTTCTTACGTTAAGTAAGAGAAGGGCGCCAGCAATTTTTTCCTGAAATAAAGAAAAGGAAATTGCAAACCTTTGTAGTACTTAAAAGAACCAAAGAGAGAGAAAAAAATCCAACCACAAAAGAAAAACAACAGATTTAATTTTACCGAAATTTAATTTTTATTTTGAAGGTGCCTGAGAAACCTTACTATGTAGGACGAAAACTCGGGATCTTTTCGTTAAGTATAAGTTTTACAAAAATGGTATAGAAAATTGGACGATGGACCGTTTAGGTCTATAATCCCACAAAGAAATTGGGATTCTCAAAAGAATACACACTAACACAATTAATTGAAAAATTTGTACTTATCTTTTTTTTCCAGCTACAAATCTGAACACTCCTTATTTTTCCTTCCTTTAATTTTTCTAACTTTTTCCCTTTCACAAAACTAGTCAACCTTTTTTTGTTGTATTTTCACTTTTCTTAACTTTTTCGCTTTTTCTTTTTATATTTCTCCACTCTTGTTCACAATTATCAACTTCTGTACACTTCGACTATTCGAAAAGAATTGACTTCCAGATCCTTCGATGTGTCAAGTCTCTTCCTTCCTAACTCCCGCCATTTTGAGTTTTCAGCCAATCTGGAGTGGCGGATCTCAATCACTTTATCAACAGCCAATCGGAGATCGGCTTGTTGAACTCAACTTGTGATGAGATTCTCGCGATCCCGCTTACTCGCTCTTCTCTCACAGCTAAATGCAAGTCATTCTGGAATTCGCCGCCCGCTGGATTCACTTCCAGGTCACGACGATTCCAGAAGCTGCATTCAGCCCCCCATTTTTACCTCGATAGGGACAAAAGTTGAGAAACATAAAAAAAAATCGCGAAAAACACACTTCTTTGTAAAACTTTACGATAAACTCTAAAAAAAGGAAGGAAAAATGATTGCGTTCGAGATCTGTAACTAAACTTGAAATAGAACTAGTCTTGAACTAAGTTGTTGGAAACTTAAAAGTCCATACGTCCATTAACAAAGTTTGAGTTACCATTAGGAATGCAATAAACTACAATTTAAACAAAACTTGAACGCAAAATATAATTTTTAATACAAATCATTGACTTTAATATTGTTAAGATTTTACGTTGGGCCTTAGGCCATTCTCCATTCGGAGTGACTTCTCATGCAACTTTTCTGTATGCAACCACCAGACCGTCCATCTGCTTTGGTTTCACTTATAAATAAATAAATAAAATTTCCGCAACAAATCTCACCTTTTCCTCCAAAAAAAAAAAGTTTGTTCAAAACACAAACGACTTGCAAATTACAGTTAATTTTAATTACTAAACATGCTCTGGCAGATTTTCAAACATTAAACAAAAGTAAATGAAAATGTGAATTATAACGGACAAAAAAAAAATAAAATATCAAGTTAATTATTTATTTGGGACTTAATCATTTTCTGCCAGAGAGTTAAAAGGTTTGAGGCCTTTCGTGTGCCAAGTGCCACGATCTTTACCGTTGTTATCTTCAAGGACATACGTCCAAGGTGATAACCGTTTTCGGATTTTAAATGGTCCGACATACTTTGGAGCTAACTTAGCTGCCTAGTAGTTTGCCGCATTCGACAAGTAGAAATTCCTACGCCAGACAACATCATTTGGAAGATATTGAATATCTCTCCTGAGGTTGTATGTTTCCGCCAATTTCTTGGACGCTGTTCGAAGTTTGACAGCTATGTCCGCCTAAGTTGCCTAAACCTTTCTCCTATATTTTCTTGTGATACTATACTATTGTTCTTGTCTAAATCATGATCACTAAGTTTTAATTCCTCTCTACCACTGGTTTGACATTTCTTTGCCGAAATTAGCATAATACGGTGAAACTCCTAATACCTCATGTTGAGAAGTGCGTATAGCACAAGCTACTTTAGCTAATTGAGAATCCCAAACTCTGTGATTCTCTGAAACATAAGCTCTCAACGTAGTTTTAATAATTTGATTTATTCTCTCCGCGGGGTTAGCCTGAGGATGGTAGTGTGGTGTAAACCTAATTTTGGATGAGTATTCCTCACAAAGTACCCTAAGTTCCCTACTCTTAAATTGCGGACCGTTGTCACAAATGACAACCTTTGGAACAGCAAATAGTAGGAACACATTGTCCTCTAACTCCTTACATACTGCCTTTGCAGTTGCAGTCCCTAAAGCAAATAACAACGGAAATTTTGTAAGATAATCTACGAAGGTAAGTATATACATATAACCTCTATTTGACTTGGCTAATGGACCCACTAAATCCAAACTAATCATCTCCCACGGAGAAGAAACTCCTATTCGTTCCGTCATAAGACCGGCTGGCTTATCATTAATTGGTTTCACTTGTTGACATATCCTACAGTTTCTAACATAACTTGTTATATCTTTTCTCATTTTTGGCCAATAGTATTTACTTCCTATCCTAGCAAACGTTTTCCTACCCCCATACGACCTGCTAATGGACTATCATGACATTCCTTCAAAATATTTAACCTATCCTTCTTCTCTACTACTAACTTCCATTCCTCATTGCTTTCATGCACTGCTACATGTGTCGATTTGATAAACTTATATAATCGGCCACACTCTACTCTCCAATTTGGATAATCCAACGGATTCAACTCAACTGCTGTGATCATTTTTACTACCCAAGGGTCTAAATCCTCATCCGAGATACCAGCCACAACTGGAACTCCTCGAGATAACATGTCAGGGACGACATGATCTTTTCCCTTGCGATGAATTATCTTAAAATCGAACTGCTGAAGCCGCACTGCCCAGCCTAATCTTCTTTGTAGATCCTTGAGATTACTTAACCAAACGAGTGAGTAATGATCTGTAATTACCGTAAACCTAACACCCTCGAGGTACGGTCTCAACTTCTCAACCGCCCACAAGACTCCTAAGCATTCCTTCTCGGTAGTTGAAGAATTCCTTTCACTCCTATTTAAAGACCTACTCAAATTCAACAAAAATCAACAAAAGCAAATTACCTTTTCACCGTCCTCAAATGTTTGGGTAAGTACGGCCCCGATACCGTAATCCGACGCATCAGTTTGGACAACAAATGGAAGACTAAAATCGGGACAAGTTAAAATTGGAGCCGTGATTAAATATTCCTTCGCTTTCCTAAATGAGTCTTCGCATTCTTGAGTCCATACGAACTTTTTGCCTTTTTTCAGCAAATCGGTTAAAGGCCTAACAATAGTTGCAAAGTTTTGTACGAAGCGTCTGTACCACGAAACAGTCCCTACAAAACTCCTAGCCTCTTTAACATTTTTAGGTGCAGGAATTCTGACCATACTCTCTACCTTTTCTGGGTCGACATGTAACCCGTTCCTACCGACGACATAACCTAAAAATTTAAGGGATGGCCTACAAAAGTTACATTTATCCCTTCCTACTTTTAATCCTGCTCCACTTATTCTCCTTAAAACTTCGTTAAGAATCTCTAAATGTTTATCGAATGTATCCGTGACAATAATTATATCATCCAGATACAAGAAAACGAATGGCTCCAACTCTGGTCCTAAAACACTATCGATGAACCTCTGCAAAGTTGTAGGGGCATTGTGCAACCCAAAAGGCATCCGTTTGAATTGGAATAAACCCCTACCTGGGACCGTGAAAGCTGTAAACTTTCGAGATTCTTCGGCCATAGGGATTTGCCAATAATCTGACTTAATGTCAAGCGAAGAAAGAAACCTAGCATTCCTAAGCTTATCCAAAATTGCTGAAATCAATGGAAGCGGATAAGCGTCCCTCTCTGTAACCTGATTTAATTTTCTATAATCTACACAGAACCTAAAGGTATCATCCTTCTTCCTAATCAAAACTATCGGGGAAGCCCAAGGGCTATTTGATTTCTCAATAACATCCTTATCTAACATCTCCTTAAGAGATTTGTCTATGTGTGCCTGCATCGCAGGCGAAACTGGATAATACCTCTGTTTGATTGGATCTGAAGATGTTCTAATAACATTTTCTACTCTATTTGTAACTCCTAGTCCTTCTGGCATGTTTTTGAATAAATCCTCAATTAGTGTGTTTAACCTATTCTTCTGCTCCTCAATCAAATCCGACTCTTCCACATTAGAAGTCGTTCCAATTGTAGCTAATGCTACCTGGCTCGAGAAGTTCCACATACGTGACCTAAGATACGGGACTATTCCCGAGAGTGCCCAAAAGTCTGCACCTAATATCAACGTATGGGGAAGCGAAGGTATGACTTAACACTCTATTAGAACTGACCTATCCTCAACAACTATTGGCAGATTAACTACTCCTAAAACTCCTACACCCGTCCCATCTGCAAGATGCACTTGATTTATGTTGGTTATCCCTAAACTTAACCCTAAGTCCTTAAGGACCTTCCAAACGTCCCTACATATGATAGTCCTAGATGCTCCTGAATCTAAAAGTCCTAAAAACCTAAAGCCATATATATTTACGCTCAAGTAAGGACGACTGTCGCCCCCACTTGTCTCTAATGTGAAACCTATTCGAATTCGATTTGCCAGCTGGTTGTCAGCAGGCAACCTCCCTAATTTTGACGCCGGCGCTCTTGCCCTGCTGGCCCAAGGGACCGTTGCCCGTTTCCCGACGAGCATTTTCTGCCCCACAGCCATAACAGCGCCTAGGAGCGGAACAAGTATTTGCAAGGTGACCTTCTTTATTACATTTGAAACAACGAAGAGCCCTACTAGGTTTAGAAAAAGGATTAAATGCCACCGTTGCCGCCTGAATGGGTCCAACATATGCAACATCAGGTTCCAAGGTTTGCCTATTGCGACCTGAAGGAGGAGGGACAAACGACTCGACATTACTTCGAATCGTCTCCAGCCTTCTACCTAAAGCTACCAGCTCATTGACTGATTTGGGTATATCACCCTGTAGTTGGAACCCGCTAGAGCTCGCACGTTGGCCGACCGTTGCAGCTGGTAACGCACCCAAATCTGCTGTCGACATTGATGATCTTGTTTTATCTTGAGGTTCTATCACCTCCTCTTCTGCTGACAATTTTGCCATTAAAATTAAAATTTCACCCTTCAATTCAGCAACCTCGTTGACTTCCTCAGACGACTCAGCCCTAGCCCTCGATATCCTACCTAAAGCCCATTCAATTTTCGTTAAAGTCTTTTGGTAGTCTGATGCCTTCGGATTTTTCGAAGTATTGGGAAGAATGCGGATAGTGAGGACTATCCGCAGAAATTGAACCCGTTCGTTCTAACAACCGACTTGCCCTAAGCGTCATCCTCATCTCATCGACCTTAGTACCTTCCTTCAAACCCCTAGCCCGCAACTCAAACGAGTTCCTCTTTAGTTAATCGATTAATATCCATTATACCACGCCGAAGAATAAAACAACGAATCAATCAATTAGAATCAAACGGTCAATCAGAATTTAAGAATTAGAGGCAAAACAATTTCCAATTTACACCGAGTAAAATTCAACACGAAGAAATAAAACGAATTATAAATAATTTTAACCCCACTAAACGATTCCCAAATCGCACCAAGAAGAAATAGAATGCAAGAAAAGAACGAATTATCAAAATTTTAAAACTCACTAAAAATAGATAAAATGGTCACACTTTAACTTTAGTTTAACCCTTGAAAGAAAAGAAGAACAAAAAAAATCTAATATGGTCACACTATAATTTAAATTTAACCGAAACGTTAGATTGGTCCATGACATTTACTTTTTGAAGATAATTTCATTTAAATGTTGACCGCGGCTGCGTCTTAGGTGGTCCATTCGGAAAGTCCAATTTTGGGTAACTTTTTCGAGCATTTCGGCCGGAATAGCCCGAATTTCTTCGGAAATGTTGTCTTCCAAAGCTGGAATAGTTGCTGGCTTATTTGTGTAGACTTTAGACTTGACGTAGCCCCACAAAAAATAGTCTAAAGGCGTCAAATCGCATGATCTTGGTGGCCAACTTACCGGTCCATTCCTTGAGATGAATTGTTCTCCGAAGTTTTCCTTCAAAATGGCCATAGAATCGCGAGCTGTGTGGCATGTAGCGCCATCTTGTTGAAACCACATGTCAACCAAGTTCAGTTCTTCCATTTTTGGCAACAAAAAGTTTGTTAGCATTGAACGATAGCGATCGCCATTCACCGTAACGTTGCGTCCAACAGCATCTTTGAAAAAATACGGTCCAATGATTCCACCAGCGTACAAACCACACCAAACAGTGCATTTTTCGGGATGCATGGGCAGTTCTTGAACGGCTTCTGGTTGCTCTTCACTCCAAATGCGGCAATTTTGCTTATTTACGTAGCCATTCAACCAGAAATGAGCCTCATCGCTGAACAAAATTTGTCGATAAAAAAGCGGATTTTCTGCCAACTTTTCTAGGGCCCATTCACTGAAAATTCGACGTTGTGGCAGATGATTTGCAAGCGTTGCTCGTTAGTAAGTCTATTCATGATGAAATGTCAAAGCATACTGAGCATCTTTCTCTTTGACACCATGTCTGAAATCCCGCGTGATCTGTCAAATACTAATGCATGAAAATCCTAACCTCAAAAAAATCACCCGATACAAAAGTTGGATAACTCGATGTCATCAACCAATACATACAAAGTCTGATTATATTTTATTGAGATTGCAATTTATTTTAAAACAATGGAAAGACCTTTATTTAGTCACCCAATTTCAGTTCTTCATTTTGAATACAAGTTATTAAAAAAACACAATTAGTTCTTAAAACGTCAGTCCTCTGGCATGTCACAACCCTGAAAACCAACCATTAAGTGACTGTCTATTAAACATAATCATTGATTTGAGAAAACTTATCAATTTACTACAATCTGTGATGTATATAGTTAAATATATACTACAACTTTTATAATGCAGTGTTTTCCACTTTATTTAAAAGAATAAGAAATTTTGTGTTCAGTTTCATTCGTCAGTCCCTTGTATGTTATTTAAATTTGAAATTCGTGCGAAATATCGCCGACTCAACGTCAAATCCCACTTGAATTTTAATGTTGGTAATGAAGTTAGATGCGGGTTGCACAATTTGACGGCCACCATAACTGTACCAGAGTTTGGGTTATGTTTGTTGTCTATACACGTGCTTAGCCAGTCAACACGTCAGTTTTATGGTGAGTCGTTATTTTTTGTTAATCTAAAGTTTATTTTTATTTATTCATATTAGACTTTGATTTGTTAAAATGTAGTTTGTTGATATTTGAAATTACAAAAAAAAACATTAGTCCAGATTATAATCTCAAATTTCGTCTTTTTCGTCAGTAGTGTGGCGTCAGTTCTGTGTCAGGTAAATTGTTATTGTTCTTCATTTCTTGATCATTAGTACTTTAAAGATGAATATTGTTAGATTTTGTTTGTTGATTACTTTGAAATATTTAGTAAAACTATGTGAAAGTAGTAAAAGATAAGTGAATAACGTTACTTTAAATGTCAGAAGTCTGTTTTGAAAACTGATGTAGTATTACATATTAATAATTATTTTTAATTGTTACTAAGTGATTTTAAGTGATCATTATTAGATCCTAAGAGATTTTTACTAATTTGTATTAAATTTCATTATAATACTTTCAAAACTGTGTATACTCGTCAGTCCTCTGGCAGTCAAATTCTGAAATTTTTAAATATCTTACAATGTACTCAAAAAAGTGACTGGCCCGATTGGGAACAATATATTAATTAGATAAGCTATCATATACACCCGAATTTATAGAAGTTTGATTTAAAAACTATCGTAAACAAAATATCCTCAAAAGTTACCCAACTTTTGTATAATCACCCATATAAATATGTAAATTAAAACAACTGCATACTGCTTATATATGAAATAATCTAACAAAAGGAACAAACAAAATTACTCACTTTTATATCCCGTCTGAACAAACTTTTATGAGAAAAAGTAAACTTTCCTGCTGACCGTTACCTCCTATGGAGCACCCACTCGAATTAAGTCTTATATTCCGTCTCCTATTATCAAACTGACAGCTTCTCCTATGGAGTACCCACTCGAATTATTAAGCTATATCGGGAAAAAAAGAAAAACAATTAAAGCAAATGGCAGTATATATACATATGTACATATATACATATGTATGCTACAGAAACTTCCCTGAAAAAACCATATAAGGACACAACACAATTTGTTCAAAAAAAATTTTTAATCAAGCCCCATGTTTGGGTGCCAATTTGTTGCAATTTTATTTGCCCAACACTTAATAATATTAATTATTATTAAAACAAAGAAAACGAAAAGAACACTTGAATACGATTTAAAAGGCCGCGAAATAAGAAATGTGTAATTTATGCCGATCTGTCAAACAACAGCGGCGAAGAGGCGAACGAGGCAAAAATTGTAACAAGCAGCAAATTAAGTGCTGCCACCATGACGAGCTCAGCGAGGGGTGAGTTCAATGCACAATTTAATTAATCGAAGGATCGATTAATTAAGTTGCTCACGGATTTGATATCACTTTGATATCAGGAAAATACGTTTTGATTCGAATTGCCACAGGGGTGTTCTTACGTTAAGTAAGAGAAGGGCGCCAGCAATTTTTTCCTGAAATAAAGAAAAGGAAATTGCAAACCTTTGTACCTAAAAGAACCAAAGAGAAAGAAAAAAATCCAACCACAAAAGAAAAACAACAGATTTAATTTTACCGAAACTTAATTTTTATTTTGAAGGTGCCTGAGAAACCTTACTATGTAGGACGAAAACTCGGGATCTTTTCGTTAAGTATAAGTTTTACAAAAATGGTATAGAAAATTGGACGATGGACCGTTAAGGTCTATAATCCCACAAAGAAATTGGGATTCTCAAAAGAATACACACTAACACAATTAATTGAAAAATTTGTACTTATCTTTTTTTTCCAGCTACAAATCTGAACACTCCTTATTTTTCCTTCCTTTAATTTTTCTAACTTTTTCCCTTTCACAAAACTAGTCAACCTTTTTTTTGTTGTATTTTCACTTTTCTTATCTTTTTCGCTTTTTCTTTTTATATTTCTCCACTCTTGTTCACAATTATCAACTTCTGTACACTTCCAGATCCTTCGATGTGTCAAGTCTCTTCCTTCCTAACTCCCGCCATTTTGAGCTTTCAGCCAATCTGGAGTGGCGGATCTCAATCACTTTATCAACAGCCAATCGGAGATCGGCTTGTTGAACTCAACTTGTGATGAGATTCTCGCGATCCTGCTTACTCGCTCTTCTCTCACAGCTAAATGCAAGTCATTTTGGAATTCGCCGCCCGCTGGATTCACTTCCAGGTCACGACGATTCCAGAAGCTGCATTCAGCCCCCCATTTTTACCTCGATACGGACAAAAGTTGAGAAACATAAAAAAATCGCGAAAAACATACTTCTTTGTAAAACTTTACGATAAACTCTAAAAAAAGGAAGGAAAAATGATTGCGTTCGAGATCTGTAACTAAACTTGAAATAGAACTAGTCTTGAACTAAGTTGTTGGAAACTTAAAAGTCCATACGTCCATTAACAAAGTTTGAGTTACCATTAGGAATGCAATAAATAACAATTTAAACAAAACTTGAACGCAAAATATAATTTAATACAAATCATTGACTTTAATATTGTTAAAATTTTACGTTGGGCCTTAGGCCATTCTCCATTCGGAGTGACTTCTCATGCAACCACCAGACCGTTCATCTGCTTTGGTTTCACTTCCATGGAAACCATCCCATCAACCAATGCTACCTGTTGAAGAAAAATGGTTTTCGCCACCATACTGAGTGAGAGAACCCATAGTAGGTAAACCACGGTCGTCCCGCTCTTACGCAGTAAAGTGACAGTTCTTGAAAAGTGTGTTTTTGTTTTGGAAATAAAACTTCCGCAACAATGCTATGGATAACATGCTTACTTACTTACTTAAGGTGGCGCTACAGTCTTGTGTGAACTTGGGCCTCACCCAACAAACTTCTCCATCTAGCTCAGTCCCTAGCTAGATGTCTCCAGTTTCGCGCTCAAAGTTGGGTGGGGTCACTTTCCACTTGTGCGCGATTCGAAGACTTTCCGGACCGGAGCATTGGTTTCCATGCGCTCTACGTGACCCGGCAATCTTAGTCGTTTGACTTTTACCCTTCTGGCTAAGTCTACGTCGTGGTACAGCCCGTACGCGTCGTTGCATCTTCTCCTCAACTCCCCTTCTATTCATACGGGACCGTAGATCACACGAAGAACTTTTCTCTCGAAACGACGCATGGTGCTTTCATCCGCTTTTGTCATAGTCCATGCTTCTGCACCGTATAGCAGGACGGGGATGATGAGGGTCTTATATAGCGACACTTTGGTCCCTCGAGAGAGGGCTTTGCTACTCAATTGCTTTCTTAGCTTCGTTTGATCTCAGCGCTGGTGTTTTTTTCTGCGTTAATAGCGGAGCCTAGGTAGACGAAGTCCTTGACTACCTCAAAGCTACGTCTGTCGATGGTGACGTTTTGACCGAGACATCGGTGTTGTAAGTCCTTTCTTGACGACAGCATGTACTTTGTTTTGTCCTCATTATTTACAAAAGCCCCATTGACATCACGCTGAGTTCTTCCGATTATGTCAATGTCATCAGCATATGCTAGTAACTGGACAGACTTTTGAAATATAGTGCCTTTAGTGTTGACGTGAGAGCTCTGCACTAATCTTTCAAGTACGATGTTAAAAAAATCGCATGACAGCGTATCACCCTGTCTAAAAATTTTTTTGACATCGAAAGGTTCTGTTAATTTGTTTCCAACCTTTATGGAGCAGCGTGAAGTCTCCATGGTCATCCTGCACAAACGGGCGAGTTTGGCAGGGATGCCAAAACTAGACATGGCTCTATGCAGCTCGTCCCTGTAGATGCTGTCGCATACGGCCTTGAAATCGATGTAAAGATGGTGGGTGTCGATTTGATGTTCTTGTTCTTTTTCCAGGATCTGCCTTAATGTGAATATTTGATCGACTTTGGACTTTCCTGGTCTAAAACCACACTGACCTATCAGTTTGCTGACGATGGGCTTTAGACGTTCACAAAATGGCAGAGAAGATTTTGTAAGCGATGTTTAGAAGGTTTCCTTTTTTTCAGAATCGGGCAAACAATACTGAGGCTCCATTCATCGGGCATTCTTTCTTCCGACCATATCTTACAGATAAGTTGGTGCATGCTTCTAACTAACTTATCTCCACCTGCTTTAAAGAGCTCGGCATTCAAGCGGCTTTGTTAGACTCCAGCGGCTTTGTTAGACTTTAGCTTAGATATGGCAATCTTTACTTCGTCTAAGTCGGGAGGACGGGATTGTTGGCTTTTTTCGTCTATGTTGAATGGATCATCCTGCCTGACAGCGGAATTCGGTTGGTCGTCGCCGTTATACAGTCTGCAGAAGTGGTCCTTCCATATCCTCAGCATTGACTGCGGTTCTAGGTTTATGTACTTGTGAATTTCGTTTCAACTGTTCATAAAACTTTCGAACTTCATTCCTGCTTTTAAACCTCAACATCTTCGATCGCGCGCTTCTCATACTCTCTTTTTCCATTTGAGAAGTCGGTGTTTCTCTCGCTTCTTCTGCTCATAGAGCTCATGAACAACTCTCGTCCTTTTATGCAGCGCCGCTTTGCGTGCCTGTTGTTTGGCTGCATTTGCCTGCCGACATTCCTCTTCAAACCAGGGGTTCCTTGTTGGTGGTTGCTTTAAACCCAGCACGTCAGAGGCGGCTTCTCTGATTGCATCTTGGCAATGTTGCCATTGGTTCTCGATACCTTGTGTTGGCGGCAGAGAACGTCGAGAGAGGTTACTTGTAACTCAGTCGGAGAAGGGTTTGGCGATCTCTTGCGATTGTAGCCGTTCGACGTTGAATCTTCTCCCAGCATCTCCCTGTTTTGCCTTGGGTCTGGAAACCCGAGGTGCTACCTTGGCTACAACGAGGTAGTGGTCCGAGTCGACGTTAGCTCCTCGGAAAGTTCCGACATCCATGATGCTGGAAGCGTGTCTAGCGTCGATCGCAATATGTTCAATCTGGTTGACGGTAGATTGATCTGGAGAATTCCAAATTCCTTTGTGGATGTTGAGGTGTGGAAAACGCGTACTGGCTACCATGACGTTTCGCCCCGCAGCAAAATCGATGAGCCTGAATTCGTTTTCGGAAGTGTTGTCGCGCAGGCTGTTTTTCCCAATAATTCGCCCAGGACAATTTTATTATCGTAGCTAGAACACTGCTCATATGTGTTGTCTAAGAGCTCGAAGAACATATCCTTTATATGTTCTCATATATATTTTTCTCTTCTGTGGGGGCGTGTGCGCATACAAGGCTAATGTTGCCTAATTTAGCCTTGATGCGGATGGTCATGACGGTCACATGCTTACTCATAGTGAAACGAGGAGTTCTTTTTTGTTTTTTTCCAATCTGCAAGCTTGAACGCGTTATTATGGGAAGCAGCGAGTCTTATGAAAAATACGAACAAGATAAGTAAAAAAATGAGTGGTATGACTTTTCCTGTGAACAATTAAGGAAAAGATCATTAGCTCTTCTTAATCTCCTGAGAAGATATGAAATTCCAAGTTTAAGGTTAGATTACTTGGAGATTAACAAATTTTATAAAAATACATGTAAAGAAAAAAAAAAGAAGTATGAAGAAAATTTAGCGGTTTCCTTAAGTCGAAGTAAAGATTCAGCCCAGTTTTGGGCTATAACGAGAAAATTAATGGAAATATAAAAGTAAAAGTAGCAGCAGCAGTGTCATTGCAGGCGTTAAGTTATCATTTCGCTTCTTCAACACAAGTACCTTGGAGTTATGCACGACCATCAACTTGGATTGAGAAACTCGATAAGAGTATAACTGAAAATGAAGTGAGTTTTGTTCTACAAAGTCTTGAAGATGGCAAGGCTGCCGGATCAAATGGTATGCTAGCTGAGTTCTATAAAAATAGCATAATTTTGTTTAAGATCAAATTAACATAAGCGCTTAACAGCCTTAATGCAGCCTTAAAAATATTCACAACCGTACTTTACGAAAGACTGAACAGTTGGGTGCAAGATGAAAACAAGCTTAGCGCATTTCAAAATGATTTTCGTAAAGAATATTCCACAGTGGAAAATATCTTTGTGCTTCATTCACTTGCGCAGTGGAAACTCGACCAAAATAAAAAACTGTATGCCTTTTTTTGTCGATTTCAAAGCAGCTTTTGATTCCATCAATAGAAACGCTTTACTATACAAGCTATTTAACCTAGGAGTGTCAACTTATTTTGTCAGCATTATTGAAAAACTGTACCAAAACTCCATACCATACATTTATAATGAAAAAGAAAAATCAGAGAGGATTGAAGTGAACCAAGGAGTAAGAAAAGGCTGCAATCTAAGCTCCTTCTTATTTGCACTTTTTTAAGATGATTTGGTTGAGTATTTCAATTGTGGAGTGGAGTTTGCTAACAAACGGATCAAAGTGATCATGTATGCCGATGACATTGCCATTCCCCCGGAGTCACCGACTGCTCTACAGTTGATGGTCAATAAACTGGAAGAATATTGCCAAGTGTGGAATCTGGAAGTTAATCCGGAAAAAATCAAAAGTCCTGGTATTTAAGAATGGATCTAGAAGAACGGCAAAAGACGAGCACTGGAAATATGGCGAAAAAAACTTTAGGCATAGTTAAGTCTTATATTTATTTAGGAACGGAGTTCACTTTCAATTTAAAATTAGAGAAACATCTCTAAAGCAAACTAAATAAGGCTAAATCAGCAATATGTGTAAATTGGAAAAGAATCTATTACAACAAGCTAATAGCGACTGACTAAAAATATAGAGTGTTTAATGCTACTGCCCAAGCTATCCTGTTTTATGGTGCGCAGGTATGGGGAGTACAGAAGTATGAGCTAGTTGAGAGCCTATTACGCTTTTTCTTAAGAAAAATATTCCTTTTGCCGATAAACGCACCAAAATGTACATGTATTATTTGGAAACTGGTCTTCCGTCACTGTTTATTTTAACCCTTAAGCTGAATGCTGACTACATTGTGGGAATGCAAAATATGGAGGAGCATAGGCTACCGAAAAAGATAATGGAGTATGCAATTCAAACAAATAAGCTGGCTGTAAAAGATTGGAACTTGTTAGCCGCGGACTGTGGCTTGATCCTGAATTGGAGTATGGATGCGGTTCAATTGAAGAAGAAAGTTATGCACATATTGAAATACATAGCTCGCTCATCAACGGGAAAGGCAATATTATTCAAAGTGCGTTTTTAATCTCAACGACAGAAACTATTTCACCACCGAATATTACAATTCTATCATTGGAACCATATTAAAGAACGTAACGAGGTAAGCGATCGTTGCACACTCTGTAATCAGCATGAGAGAGAGGATGTATTACACTTCGTAGGCGTTTGTCCAATGCTGACGGAGATAAGGCGTGTTCACTTTGAAAAAAGGTTTCTGCAAGTTGAAGAGGTTATGAACTATCTGAATGGTGAGAACTGGATGCGCCATTATGAATTCTACAAAGAAGCGATAAAATATAGAGCCCGAATCATAGATGAACATTTTTGATCCAAATCATTAACACGCATAAGAATCCGTTCAGCGAACAAATTTTGTTTTGATTTAACTAATCTAAAAGTCCTTTAAAAATGTTTTTAACTTAACCGAAAATCCTGGCAGATTTTGTTCTAATTTTGAGTAAATTCATTTGAATTCAATAAAATTACTATTAATCTATTATTATTAATCTAAAAGTCTTTAATCCTTTACAATTTGTTACATTTGAAATGAAAATTAAAAAAAAAATAATAATAATTTTGGTTTAATATGTTAAATTACTTAATTATTATTATTATTATTATTATTATTATTATTATTATTATTATTATTATTATTATTATTATTATTATTATTATTATTATTATTATTATTATTATTATTATTTTTATTATTTTTATTATTATTATTATTATTATTATTATTATTATTATTATTATTATTATTATTATTATTATTATTATTATTATTATTATTATTATTATTATTATTATTATTATTATTATTATTATTATTATTATTATTATTATTATTATTATTATATTTATTATTATTATTATTATTATTATTATTATTATTATTATTATTATTATTATTATTATTATTATTATTATTATTATTATTATTATTATTATTATTATTATTATTATTATTATTATTATTATTATTATTATTATTATTATTATTATTATTATTATTATTATTATTATTATTATTATTATTATTATTATTATTATTATTATTATTATTATTATTATTATTATTATTATTATTATTATTATTATTATTATTATTATTATTATTATTATTATTATTATTATTATTATTATTATTATTATTATTATTATTATTATTATTATTATTATTATTATTATTATTATTATTATTATTATTATTATTATTATTATTATTATTATTATTATTATTATTATTATTATTATTATTATTATTATTATTATTATTATTATTATTATTATTATTATTATTATTATTATTATTATTATTATTATTATTATTATATATTATTATTATTATTATTATTATTATTATTATTATTATTATT